>JAUMHQ010000089.1:16655571-16677168 GCA_032361165.1 Enteromius paludinosus | reverse complement strand
CCCATATGTGGGACTGTACTCCCAGGGGCATGGAACGAAAAATCCCATATGTGGGACCGTACTGCTCAAAAGGTTAACAGGATGAGAATCCAACATAAATCAAGGTAAGCAAACTGATGAATCAAATGGAACTTAAGCAATCTTGAAAACAAACTAAAAGAGTTTTTTCCTTTACGGCAAGTAACACACTCGTAGGAGATGATGAGATGATCACACACCACTTGCCAACTGGAGACGAGGAGAGGAGTCACAGGAGCTGGAGAGAGCTGGAGAGAACTCGGAGGATCTAGGAGCAAACTACAGGGAAAAAGGTAAGCGAGCAGGTAAGTATTTAGTGTGCTGGAGTGAGTAGCAAGAGTCCACTTTCGTATGTATGAGCTCGGACATTGAGTGTGGAGTGGTGTGAAGTGATTGTGATTGGGAACAGGTGGAGAAGACAGGTGTTGGTGATCCAAGTAAGCGTGAGGGATTGAGGGTGGAGCCCGGCATGGGTGTAACAGTGAACATGGTGTGTTTTTTCAGGGAAGGTGGTGTCTGGTGGGTAGTTATGGGAATTGGGCTCCTGCAGTGCGAGCTTTGGGGAACTTTCTGGAAGCTCAGGTTCAAGGGGGCGCTCTGGAGGCTCGGGCTCAAGGGGGCGCTCTTGCAGCGCAGGTTCTGGAGGGCATTCTTGCAGCGCAGGCTCTAGAGGGCGGTCTTGCGGCGTGAGTTCAGGGAGGCACGCTTGCAGCGCAAACTCAGGGAGGCGGTCTTGAAGCGCAAACTCAGGGAGGCGCTCTTGAAGCGCAAACTCAGGGAGGCACTCTTGAAGCGCAAACTCAGGGAGTGGAATCTGGTTCGGTTTTACTGGTTGAAACTCAGGAACTGGAATTAGAATCGACTCCTCTGGCTGAATTTCAGGAACTGGAATCAGAATCGACTCCTCTGGTTGAAACTCAGGAACTGGACTCACAATCGACTCTTTTGGCTGGGACTCAGGAACTGGGATCAGAATCAACTCCTCTGGCTGAAACTCAGGAACTGGAATCAGAATTGACTCTTCTGGCTGGGACTCAGGAACTGGAATCAGACTCTGCTCTCCTTGCCACAATTCAAGAATAGCGTCAGAAGACAACGTACTGAAATCTCGAGGAAACTGGAACTCTGGACCGAGAATCAGCAGAGCGGAATCCGCAAGGAACGGGAGTAGATATCCAGGATTTGATTAAATCTGGCAACCCAGCCTCTGGTAGGTGTTTCCGGGGTTTTGGCACTGGCTGCTCTCTCTGTGTGGCTTAACGTGGTGCAGGTGTGGGAAGGAATTTTCGTGGTGCAGGAATGGGTTGGCATTGTGGCCGTGTGGAACTTAAACGGCATCTTCGGATCGCCAGACGGGAACCGGGCATTTGTGGTGCAGGTTTTGTTTGACGTGCACCTCCGCCATTGCTCATATGGAGCAGGGAAAGGAGGAAGCCCTTGGAGAAGGCGCTAGAGGATTTCTTCAGCTCCATACATCCTGCGTTTCGGTTTTGGTCCGAGCTTCTGTTATGAAGCGGACTGACTCAGAGGTAAGTAAATTAACAATGTTTATTCAACAGGATGAGAATCCAACATAAATCGTTCAAGGTAAGCAACCTGATGAATCAAATGGAACTTAAGCAATCTTGAAAACAAACTAAAAGAGTTTTTTCCTTTACAGCAGGTAACACACTCATAGGAGATGACGAGATGACCACACACCGCTTGCCAACTGGAGACAAGGAGAGGAGTCACAGGAGCTGGAGAGAACTTGGAGGATCAAGGAGCAAACTACAGGGAAAAAGGTAAGAGAGCAGGTAAGTATTTAGTGAGCTGGAGTGAGTAGCAAGAGTCCACTTTCATATAAACAACCTCGGACATTGAATGTGGAGTGGTGTGAGGTTTTAAGGTGTGCTTGATTAGTGCTGTGATTTGGAAAACGTGGTGAAGACAGGTGTTGGTGATCCAAATGAGCGTGAGGGATTGAGGGTGGAGCCTGGCATGGGCGTAACAGTAGGATGAGAAAACTCTATTTATATATTATATAGTACATATAATGTAGTTATTCAAATATATATAAATTATATATGTATGTTGCAGTTTTTGAAGCAAGGTTTTCAACCAATGAGACTTTACTGTGAGACTAGCCTGTTTCTCTTTATAATCCGGTTTTCAGCAAAATTCCTGACTTAAATTATTCAATAAGGTTTATAGATGAAATCCATGAAAACAAGTTCCCCCCAAAAAAACAATCCTTAAAAAATATTTTTCCGTAAATACGCACAGTAATTTTTCCATGATTTTAGGCTAATGGTTCTTTCTCTAAACTGCTTTTTAGCTGGTTTATAAACTAAATAGTTTTAAGGTGCATGTTGACTCCTGTAAAATAAGGTCAGATGGCCTTTGTTGTTATTATGTGCAATGATTGGGTTATATATTCGCTGTCAATCCCCAAAGCGCTCGGATCACTAGAGATTTGTGGTTTGTTGTAATTGAAATCCAGTATTACAGTAGGACTGTAATAACGCAGATGATTTTGAGTCCAATTACAGTTTCCTCAAACAATCAGAAAAAGCTAAATTCTTTCATGATCTGACTTTTTAAAATAAAATCATATGGTATTCTGGTATTTATGCACTAATTCCAGTTACAGAACAAACAGCTTTCAACCGTAAAGTGCATTAAATTCATATGTCTATGCAGAACTTTTATATGTTCATGTAAGTAACCATAAAGTGTTTATTTTTGACTTGTTACCTGCTAAATTTAAGCAATTTAAAGGAACTTGTCAGACATACATTTTATTTCTGTCATCCTCTACCACACTTCTTTTCTTCAATATTTTTTTTTTCCAAGCAGGTGGATTTCCTTTTGAAACTACGAAAGATTAAAAAAAAAATCTAATTGTTTTTGTCTTCCACAGTGAAAGTAATATCGCATGAAGTTTGAAAGATTCAATTGTTGAATAAATTTGCAGAGATGTATCTAAGTACTGTATGATTTTTTAACAATTTATTTGGGAATTACTGTGTCAAAAAATATGAATATTTGGTTCAGAACGCTTTGTTAAAAATTCCAGAGGTCAAACGGTTTCTGTAGTTCTTCACCAGGTTTGCACACACTGCAGGAGGGATTTTGGCCCACTCCTCCCAACAGATCTTCTCTAGATCTGTCAGGTTTCGGGGCTGTCGCTGAGCAACACAAGAGCTTTGGGATGATACTCATCATTCTTCTTCTTCCAAACACGGTGAATGGAGTTAAGGCCAAAAAGTTCTACTTTGGTCTCATCTGACCACAGGACTTTCTCCCATAACTCCTCTGGATCATCCACATTGACAGTCATCATTAGCCTCTTCCATTTTCTGACAATTGCTCCAACAGTTGTTCTTTTTTCATCAAGCTGCTTGGCAATTGCCCTGTAGCCCTTTTACAGCCTTGTGAAGGTCTACAATTGTGTCTCTTGTGTCTTTAGACATCTCTTTGGTTTTGCCCATGTTGCTACTGCAATGTTTTTATAACTGACAGCGCTTTCATGGTTGCCTAGTAACAGCAAATGCTACAGAAACACAAGTGCCCAAATACTTTGAAATTGGTGGAGGAAGCGACGCACCTCGCATTTTCCACACGTTTTTAGACGTACCCTTAAGAGAGTAAGTTACATTTAATGCTAGAGTATCATTAACGCTAATACAAACATTATTTTAGTGTGTTAGGGCAGAAAGATGCAGCTCTGGCTAAACAGTTGGATGCTGGGTTGAAATGCAGCTGGAATTGGTCGTGGCTTCAAAGGCAAGAGGTGTTCTTTTATTTAAGGGATGTACACATGTCTTTAGACAAATATCGATACAGTATGTTTTCAGAATCTGTACTTGACTTATTATTCCATTCAATTTATTTGGCTACCATAAAATTGGCAAAGGGAAATGCCTACCTGAATGCCGTGGGGATAGTTTGTAACGTTAATGTGCATGTTTCTAGTTTTCGTCTGTTTGGGGGTGGGAGGGGCAGACAGCATGTTGCCTGTCCCGTTGTTTATATAAATAAATTATATTTTAATTCATATTTAAAATAAATTAAATATTTCAAAATTATCGTTTTATTATTTATTTCTTTGTGGACAAAACTTGGCTTGTTTATCACTACACTTAAATAATTTAAAGGAACAGTTCACACATAAATGAGAATTCTATCATCATTTACATCACACAAGGTTTTGACGACATGAGGGTGAGTAAATCACGATAAAATTGTCATTTTTGGGTAAATGACCAACTTAGGTAGCTGCACACTGATTTAGTACCTGCATGCGCTCCCAAACTAGCTGCTTTAATGACACAAACATCCCTTTACATTTAGCTGTAGGAGCATTATAATAAGTGTGTGTGTGTGTGTGTGTGTGTGTGTGTGTGTGTGTGTGATTTAAATGCATTGACTGGAATCCCTGCACATGTGTTTGTGTAATATGACCGAGCAGCTGTGATTGAGGAGAGAAAGCCATTTCATTCAGCCGTGTTTGTGTTTGTGTAATCATTACTTTCTTTTAGAAGCATGTGCCTGATGGACTAATAACGAGGGTCATTATAACCCAGCCGTCAAATTACACAACAACCAATCAAAACACGGAAAGAGGGCATGGAATTTACCAGGTTCTCACTATCACTGTCGCTCTCTCAATTTGTCCATCCTCGCTCCTGATCTCTCCAGAGAGATGTGTGTTTCTGTGTGTGTGTTTGCATCTTCTCATTTCAGAGAGAAGCCCAGCATTACTGTGAGGTGTCTGACCCTAATGTCATGAATATTCATGAGCGTATACAATCTGTCAGCTGGTGGCCCGTCATTGTGTCATCTTTATCAGCTTGTGTCTCATTTCTCTGGCACTGGTTGGAGAGGCCTGATTTGTAATTATGTTTTTCGATTCCATGAGGCTTCAGCTATGAGATGTGGAAGGAATGATCCCGGGTACAAGGACATAAGAGCTAGATGGAGACAATTTGCCACATTAGTTAAAACTGGTGTAATTTATACACAATTGACAAATATATATATATATATATATATATATATATTAGATAATTAGATCTAATTTATGTACATATAAATTATAGATATAGATAAATTATAGATCTATATAAATTATAGATATACAAACTAACTTCCATGAAAGAGGATTTGGTTTGTTCAGTACAGGCGCTCACTGTCGCTGTCAACCAATCTTGCGTGCATCCGAATCCTCCCGCCATTCCTGCGGCCGCCGCCATTGCTGCACCACCCGCTCCAGCCGTCGCTTCTCCCCTGATTGCTGTTCTAGAAAAGTTTGACGGGTCTCCAGGCAAATGCAAGGGTTTTTACTCCAGTGTGCTATCTGTTTTAATTCTCAACCTCTGAATTATGCTACTGATGATAGCACACTAAGTTTCCCTAGTGTGTTCACTTCTCACTGGCAAAGCACTGAGCTGGGCTACTGCTCTCTGGGAGGGTAATCAGATGACTTTTCCCTCTTATCAAAGCTTCAACAAAATGTTTAAGGAAGTTTTTGATCACGTTGTGGATGGTAAAGCGGCAGAGGATGAACTGCTGAGTCTGCGTCAGGGTTCTTCGACGGCAGCTGATTACTCTATGACTTTCCGCACTCTAGCAGTGCAAACAGGATGGGAGAGTGGGCCTTTAAAGTCTATGTATCGGCGTGGCTTGAGAGAGGAGCTTCAGGCTGAGCTCGCTTGCCGCGACGAGGGCAAATCATTGGAAGAATACATAGAACTGGCTATTAAGATCGATCACCTCCTCCGATCCAGAAGAGGGCGCCGCTACGTTCCACTATCTCTCTCTACTCCCACCACAGTAAACGAGGAACTCATGCAACTTGGCTTCACCCGTCTCTCTGAGGAGGAGCACGAGAGGAAAGTGAGAAATCACCTGTGTCTATACTGCGGCCAGTCAGTACACCGTGCCAACTGCCCTTCCCGGCCTCCACGCTCTGCTGACTACCAGGTAAGCCAGACTTCTTTGTCTGCCTCTACACTCCTGGAAGTTTGTCTCAATGTACATAATCGTCACATTTCGACGTCGGTAAAACACATAATCTATCTCTTCTTTCATGTAACCCCAATGTGACGGTGGCAGCCATCGACGGACGGCCATTAGGGAATGGCAGAGTGACATACCAGACCGAGGAGCTTTCTCTGCATACCAGCGCACTCCACTCTCAGATCATTCAGTTTCACATAATTAACTCACCCTGTCAACTGCTGATCCTCGGTTACCCCTGGCTCATCCTCCACGAGCCAGGCATATCCTGGAAGGAGCAAGACATCACTCAGTGGTCTACAAGCTGTCATGAACGCTGTATCCATTACCACAATGGCACTATAACCACACACCTTCTGACCTCCAAGACACCCAGTCACTCGACTCACTTCCCCATCACTATCACGATCTGCCCCTCGCCTTCAGCAAAGTCAAGGCTACTCAGCTACCGCCGCACCGAGCAACAGACTGTAAGTAATCCCCGGACTGTTTACCTCGTTTCTGATTACCGCTGCCTGCCCTAGTGATTATTGCCTGGATAATGACTATTCTGTTGGATTGCCTACTATATTCCTGTTTGCCGGTGACCATTACCAGCAAAGTCAAGGCTACTCAGCTACCGCCACACCGAGCAACAGACTGTGCATTCGAACTGCTCCCTGGCTCAACGCCCCCTAGAGGTCGAGTGTATCCCTTATTTTAGCCCGAAGACATCAGCATGAAACAATATATCTAGGAGGAGCTGGCTAAGGGATTTATCTTCCTATCCACGTCACCCGCTTCCGCGGCATTCTTCTTTGTAAAGAAAAAGGATGGTTCCCTCCGACCCTGCACCAACTATCGGGCACTCAACGAAATCACTGTTAAATACCGCTACCCTCTGCCACTCACACTTAAACAACTACGGACCTCTGCATCTTTTCAAAACTGGACTTACGTAGCACTTATAATCTCATCCGCATCAGACAGGGCAACGAGTGGAAAACAGCCTTTTCTACCACCACAGGACATTATGAGTACCTAGTCATGCCCTTTGGATTATTGAACAGTCCCTCCGTGTTCCAGGCCCTAGTCAACGACATATTCCGAGACATGTTAAACAAGTTTGTAACATTGATGACATTGTGATTTACTCTGAGAATCCTAAAAGTCACGTTCAACACATCAGAGCGGTGCTACAACGACTCATTGAACATCAAATCTATGCAAAGCTCACTAAGTGCCAGTTTCATGTAACCACTATTTCCTTTCTGGGGTACATCATCAGCGCAGAGGGTGTAACCATGGATGATACCAAGGTCTCAGCAGTAATCAACTGGCCAAGGCCTTAGTCCATAAAAGATCTGCAGCGGTTCCTGGGCTTTGCCAATTTTTATCGGAGGTTTATTCAAGGCTTCAGTCGGGTGGCGGCACCCCTTACCTCTCTAACATGTGGAGGCACCACAAAACCTCGATGGACGGACGTTTCACCTCTGCCCCTATTCTCGGCCATCCAGATCCAGAACGCCAGTTTATAGTTGAAGTGGACTCCTCCAACACCAGCATAGGGGCAATTCTGTCACAAAGGCACGGACAACCAGCTAAGCTACATCCCTGTGCCATGATCATGGCACCGATCCTATGGGACTTTACCGCAGAAATTACAGAGGCTCACAGAAATTATCCACCACCTGCTGACTGTCCTCCGGACCGTACCTATGTCTCTGTGATCCTTCGGGCTCGCCTCCTCCATCTGATCCATGACATTCCCAGTTCAGGCCATCCCGGTATCCAAGCAACCATCGATCTGGTATCCAACCGTTACTGGTGGCCCACCCTGATCCAAGAAAGTTAAGTTTGTCAAGGACTACACAATGTTTAACATAACTAAGTCTTCTCATCTGTTACCCGCCAGCCTTCTTCAACAACTTCCCATTCCCCAGAGACCCTGGTCCATATAGCAGTCAACTTCATTACAGATCTACCTCCATCAAACCAATCCACCACAATTTTGACAATAATTGACAGATTTTCCATTGCCTGCCACTTGGTTCCACTTCCAAAACTTCCCACGGCCTGGGAGACCGCTCAAAGTCTTTAGATTCTACGGCCTACCCGAGGACATTGTATCTGACCGGGGTCTCTAGTTCACTTCCCGGGTCTGGAAGTCCTTCTGCTCCCAACTCAATATAAATGTCAGCTTAACTTCCGGGTACCATCCCCAGTTCAACGGCCAAGCTGAAAGGATGAATCAGGAGCTCACACGTTTTCTTCGGGCGTACTGCCACCAGAATCAACATGACTGGAGCGACTATCTCTTATGGGCTAAGTACACCTACAATTCTTTACGAAAACCAGCTACGAATATGACTCAGTTTCAGTGTGTGCTGGGCTTTCAACCGCCCCTTTTCCCCTGGTCCGGGGAGCCTACCAACCTACCCACCATCGACAACTGGTTACAGAGGAGTGAGGCCACCTGGGACACTGCTCACGTACACATGGAACGAGCCATAAGGAGAGTCACTCGCCAGGCCGATCGCCGTAGACGTGAGGGACTGCAGTACCAGGTCAGCCAATGGGTTTGGCATAAGAGACCTTCGGTTACACCTGCCAAGCAAGAAACTGAGCCCGAGGTACGTGGGTCCCTTTAAGATAATAAAACAAATAACCCCAGTATCTTTCCATTTAGAACTTCCTGCCAACTATCGTATCGCACCCACTTTTCACATCTCTTTGTTTAAGCCTGCTGCTGTTCCAGGAGGAGAGAGGGACCAGGATGAGGTAGCTGCAGAGGCTCCCCCCCATTACCTGCCGGAGAGGATATCTAACAGGTCAATCGGATCCTGGATTCTCGGCGCAGAGGTGGGACACTCCAATACCTCATAGATTGGGAAGGGTATGGACCCGAGGAGAGATCCTGGGTCGACACCAGAGACATTCTGGACCCCCAACTCACTATCACCTTCCACCAAGAAAACTCGGACAAACCAGCTCTGCGTCCCCGAGAAAGACCTCAGCGCCGGGAGAGGGTTTGCTTCGGGGGGCTCTGTCACGGATAGCGCCTCTGTGGCGCTCTCTGACCGACAGCAGCGGGAACCATCCCCTGAATATTACTTCCCACCCGGACTCCTTTCACCCACGCACCTCTGCTCGTCCGCTCCAGGTATTGCTCATTATTTGGTCTATTTAAGGCCCGGACTTTTACATGTTCAGTGCAAAGTCTTATATGCCCTCCATGGTTATAATTCTGAGCGTTTTTTTCCCGTGTTGCCTCTTCTGTGTATGACCCCGTACTGTTTACCTCGTTTCTGATTACCGCTGCCTGCCCTAGGGATTATTGCCTGGATAATGACTATTCTGCTGGATTGCCTACTATATTCCTGTTTGCCAGTGATTGTACCATCTGCCTGTTCGTTCTGTCTAATAAAGCCATGCAAATGGATCCACATGTCTCTGAAGCCTCGTTACACATTTATTATGTGTACAAACATTATTATTTTGTCTGCGATTAATGGCAATTAATCGTTTCACAGCACTAAATGTAATTATTATAAATATATAATTATTTAAATATTGTTTAAATAATGTACAAATATTAATTCACATTATTAAAATTATATATACTATTATATTTTTTATATATATATGTAACATTGTATTACAATTACTATTATAATTGATTAAATTATGTTTGTACTACATTTTATTACAATCATTAATTACTATCTATTATTATTACTTACACTAAAATATATTTACACTTAGGTAAATTACAGTACATTTAATTATCAATTAATAGTCACTAGGAAAGAGGACAGAGAGGGACCAAATATTTCAGTCTCTGTGTATCCGATCTTTTTTTTTTTGCGTACCATACAAACATGGTACACACATACACAAGCACTGTCTGTCCATATCTTCAGACATAGATAAATTGCCATTGTACCCGAAACAAATTGGGCCAGGTTAAAGAGAATAAGTTTGTGAGAGCGTATACAGAGGTCGTTCTGCTCCGTGTCCCTACAGTATTGCTGACAGTCACTTTACTTCAGCCAGCACATATTTCACATCTCTTCAGCAGCTCAGCAAGGACTCCACATTCAGAGCTCATTACCTCGCCTGGCAATTAATTAATAATAGTGGAGTGTGGCTGGGCTCTGTCCGTGGGGATCACGCTCACGTAGGCCCATTCATGTGTGCTCTACGTCGGACCGGGGTTCAGGTCATTGATGTGTTTGTGCTTTGAAGGCCAGATTTGCTATGAATGCCAGAATTGGGGTACAACACTTCGATAATAATGATGGCTAAATGAAATTAATTCATCAAGAAGAGCAATTTGCTCTTGCTCCAAATGAACTCAAGACTTTTCCACAGGATTTGTTTGATATATTTATTTTTTTTCTTTAATTACTTAATGTAATATCATTAAACATTTTATATTTTCAATTTATTCAATATTTGAAATGTTTTTTTTTTATTTAGATGAATTTCGTTAAGATTTAGGTTGATTTAAATTTAAATTATTAAATTGGATTTTAATGGATGGGTGTGTCTAACGTAGGAGACAGAGACTTGCGGATCCATTTGCATATCTTTAATCATGGTCAGCAGGCAGGGTCAGAACAACGATAAACAGAGCAATGCAGGAGGCTGAATCGAAGGTCAAGGTACACAAGCAGAAGATCAGGGCTGACGGCAGGCAGAGAGTAAGCGGTAAAATAGTCCAAAAGTCAAACACAGGAAATATAAACAGGGGAAACCGCTTGGAGATGATGGCAAATGCAAATCAAAACTTTGCGATGTGCTGGCTGGTGAGATTCACTTTTATAGTGACCTAAATGAGTGAGTGATTGTGCATGATGTGCAACAGCTGTGATGAAGTGGTGCATTATTGGATATTGAGTCTGGTAAGCAACAGAGAGTGGCAAGTGATTGTGAATGATGTACAACAGCTGTAAGGAAGTGGCGCATTATGGGATATTGAGTCCAGTAAGCAACAGAGAGTCCGATATGCAGCAGAATGGAGGGAGTGCCCTATGGCGGAGCTTGATGGCACTTCTGGCTGGGACCAATCTACTCTGCGTGTATGAAAACACGCCAATGAAATTAACAATACTAATAACAGTGATTATAAATAGGCAACGGATTAAGTGCTCATTAGCTTTTCGCTTCGGAGCAGAGCTTCATATGAAGATTCTGTTCCTGAGACCTTCATCTACTTTAAGTGACGTGTTGGCGGCTGGTGTCACGGCGTTGCAGCGGCGGTGGTTCCAGTCGAGTTGATTGCCACAACACTACCCACTGTTGTGTACTGGTGGCCATCCCCCCTGTGCACTTCAGCCTTATATATAAAGAGCAAAGCCTAAAAGAGCAAGTCGATCGTTGCATTGGAAGGAGAGTCAGGCTCTGGAGATGACGTGTCGGCCGGGGTCGTCGCACTTTGAGCGACAAAGGTTATGGCGTGGGTTCTGGGTCGTGCGATATCCACAATGCTGGTCCAACTGTGGCTGTGTCTGGCAGACATGCGTGAGTCAGACAAGACTCGGTTCTTGAATGCTCCCATGCCCCAGACCGGCCTCTTCGGCGACGCGGTGGAGACTTTTGCACCAGCAGTTCTCTACCGCCCAGAAGCAGACAGAGGCCATCCGTCACATCCTGCCGCAACACCCAGCTGCTGCCTCCACCCGGGTGCCGCCGGCACCACCTCAGTCTGCTCTTCGCCGAGGATGGCCTCCTGCTGCTGCTTCGCTCCTCTGTTGCTGTCCAGCCCATCCAGGCCCCGCCAAACCTGGTGGCATGTGGAAGTGAAAGCGGCCCTAGGATAGGCGACCCAGGGATGGAAGGAGCTGTTCTTTGGGAGATGGTTAACGCACAACTCCCTCCCCCGTAGGAGGGCCGGGTGGAAAATCTTTTGTTTTATTTGAAAAACCCTCATCTGGCCTTATGGTCAGTGGTACCCAAAACCTCGACAAAAGAGCAGTTTCTTCCATCTCTGGGTCCCCCGAGGGGATGAGGTGTTGTGAACAAGCCAATAAAAGAGATTTCGCTGTCGCACTCCCTCTTCTCTCATTGCAGGCAGCAGTTCGAGAACCAGGAGGACAAACCAATGGACTACCCACCTCACTCTCACGCAGGTAAGAGTTGCACGCACTTGCAGACCCCGCTGGCCTCCCAAGTTCAGCAACATCCGCTTTATGTCAGTGAATGCTGTGGATGCCCCTGTCTTGCATTCAGAGATTGCTTCCCTCCTAGCGAAGGGAGCGATAGAGCCGGTCCCTCCAGCTGATATGAGGACGGAGTTTTGCAGCCCTTACTTCATAGTGCCCAAGAAAGGTGGTGGATTACGGCCCATTCCTGGATCTGCAAGTCCTGAACTGAGAACTTCACAGGCTCCCGTTCAAGAAGTTGACGCAGAAACGCATTTTCGAGTGTATTTGTCCCTTGGATTGGTTTGCAGCAATAGACCTGAAGAACGCATACTTTCATGTTTCGATCCTTCCGAGACACCATTACTGAGGTTCACGTTTGAAGGCCAAGCATATCAGTAAACCGTCCTACCCTTTGGGCTCTCCCTGTCGCCCCATGTGTTTACCAAAGTAGCAGAGGCTGCCCTGACTCCGCTCAAGGAGCAAGGGGTTTGCATTCTCAACTACCTGGATGACTGGCTGATACTAGCACAGAGTCGGGCTTAGTTGTGCGAACACATGGACTTGATGTTATGGCACTATTTCTTCTGCGAGAGCGCCTTTAACTAGAGCTGCCTAGGCGTTGAAATGGAACCTGTTTGTCGAGTTGTGTTCTTCTCAACGAGAGGACCCCTGGAGATGCCCGATCAGAGTCGTGCTTTTGTTTTTGCAGGAAGAGTTGGAGCGTAGGCTGCCTCCCTCCACCCTCAAAGTCTACTTGGCTGCCATTTCTGTGAACCACGACCCCGTAAATGGCAGGTCTGTGGGTAAGCAAGACCTGGTCATCAGGTTCCTTAGGGGGGCCAGAAGGTTGAATCCTCTACGACCCCCTAAAGTACCCTCTTGAGACTGGTCTCTTGTGCTAAGAGCACTGCAACAGGTCCCATTTGAGCCTTTGCCAGCAGTAGACCTCAGAGGCCGGCAGAAGGGGAATGCCATCTACAAGCAGAGGATGGCTCACTGGATAGTGAATGCCATCACCCTGGCTTATCAGGCAAAGGCTGTTCCCTGCCCCCTCAGTGTATGAGAACAAAAAGTGTGGCATCGTCCTGGGCGTTGGCAAGCGGCCCCTCCCTTGCAGATATTTGCAGAGCTGCTGGCTGGGCGACTCCTAACACGTTCGCTAGATTTTATAGCCTTCGTGTGGAACCGGTATTCTCCCATGTTCTCACCTCAAATAGGTAGTGGCACGGAGTGGCCCGGTTTCGGTCAGCTTGGCAACAAATTTCTCTAGAGTGTCCAGTAAGTAGATCCTATAGAGTTCCTCCATTCCCCGTCGGCAGCTGGGTGTTGCAGAGAATCTGTCACCAGGCCCTCGATATGATTAATCCTGTTAGAGCCGCTAGAGGGCTGGGGTCACATGTGCGGTACCCTTTGAGGACCCCATGTAGGTATTCCATGGTGTGACGAGGCAGCCGGCCTCAGGATGCGTCGAAGGACGTGAGATGCAAGAGAGAGGTGAAAGCCGCCGAAGACGCATAGAGAGCAGCTGGAGGAAAAAACTCCGCCCCTTGCCAGGAGCCCTTCCCATCTGCACTTCCTTTCCCTCACCGCACTCAAGGAGCACGACGAGGACCCCAGTTCCCCTTTTATTTTGGACACTTTTTCCCCTTTGGACACTTTATTATGTATTGTTTTAAAATAAAAATAGTCTCTCCGAGGCACAACGTCACTCCCACTGTGTCTGTGTTGACTCACTCGCGACAACAGTTAAAAAAAAAGTCTGCCGTCCATAAGGGTTCAATCACCTCCTATATTCCTAATGCATTGAAGTTTGTGATATATGTGTATTCATCTTAACCTCCTACGGGAAGGCTGACTTCCACACGTCTTCTCAGACATCCCAGTGCTCCAGTTACTGATGGTAGTCCCGGCCTAGAAGCCAAACACTGGTTTGTGAGATTCCTATTCATCGGTCACCAACGTGACGTCTCTGTTCCCTTCTTCAGGGAATGAGGGTTACATATGTAACCGAAACGTTTTATTGACAGATGGAATGTTTAGGGGCAGGGGTTGGGTATATTAAATAATATAATTTAAATAAAACTGTTTTGACTGTTTCCATTGAAAAATCACACCACTACATATATGCAATAATGCCATTGTTTTTACCCAATATATCTTTTAATTATGGTGATAAAAGAAAAAAAATTGGCGTCGGCATATTGACGCAACTAAGCGCAAAAGGGTCTTGACCAAGTGTTAAAATGTGACGAGTTAGAGTGAGACTGTGTTGGTTTTTGTGGTGTTTTGAGTGCTTGCCAGGGTTTTGCTATGTGGTTATTATGGTGTTTATAGTGGTTGCCAGGTCATTGCTATGTGGTTATTATGGTGCTCTGGCTGGTTGCTAGTGTGTTTTTATATGATTCCTAGGCTGTGATGTTCTGAGCAGTTACTAAGGCGTTTTTCTTGTGTTTTGATTGGTTTCCATGGTGCTTCTGTGTGATTATGATGGTATTTATAGTGGTTACCAGGGCATTACGATGTGGTTGCTAAGGTGTTTTGACCGGTTGCTAGAATGTTTCTATGTGATTTCTTTGCTTGGATGTTCTAAGTGTTTACTGGGACATTTCTGTGGTGTTTTGTGTTGTTGCCAGGATGTTGCTATGTGGTTTTATGCTGTTCTGCTGTTAAGGGGTTTCCATGTGATTTCCAGGTTAGGGTATTCTGAGCAGCTGCCATGTGCCATGTTTTATGTTATGGCTAGGCTGTTGTTATGTTATGCTAGAGTATTCAGAATAGAAACATAATTCTCTCCACTTTATGGTTTACCAGACATTCGAGTTTAGATGCTATAAAAAAGACTCTTAAAGACTTGTTTGAGGAGATGTTTAAGGAGGTTTGTACCAGTTCTCCAGTTACAGTAAGAGAAAATATAATTCTTATATAGTAAGGGATTGTGACACAATAGTTTCTGCCACTTATGTCTTCAAACTGTGGCAAATGCGTTTGCGGATATTTGCTAATGAGATTATGTACTTATCAAATAAAACGGTGGATCCTTACAAGCAGGAGCTGTTTAAATCACACTTTGTCTTGTCGCAGGCAGCAGCATTGTAGTGGCACCGTGTTTTAATGATGGAAGTAGGCCACAGACTGTGGGAGGGGGCAGACGAGGAGTGTTGCATTAGCCAGTGTTCGTGACATACACAGTTCGTGTGGCTGTGGATCCTCAGACTGTTGACGGCGATAATTAAATTTCCCAGAATGAGCACTGGCACTGTGACACAGGGGTAACACCTAGAATATCCCCCTCTCTCTCTCCTTTTCTCCATCTCTGGAGGAACAGATAGAGGCATGGTGAAACAAATGCGTTTCATCAGGGGACCGCGTGCAGCAAAAAAAATCCTATTTGTTCCGAGTTGCTTTTTTATCAGCGCTGAAGCTGAGATACGGGCGGCACTGGAAGGTCGTGAAATGACCTAATGAATCCTGTCCAAACTGCATAAAGGGGAGGCGAGACCTGCTTTTAGGTAGATATTGCAGAGAAAGATTTTGTCCAGTATTTCTTTCTTTTTTCTTCTCCAGTAAATTGTCATGGCGGAAATGATTCCCCGTGAGCGCCGGCTCTTGCGCTCCTCATCTTTCCGTATTAAAATCCATGTGGATGATTCAATTTTCTCCTGCTAATTTACTGCGGCACAACTTTAATATTCTTTAACCTTTGGTGATTAAAGTTTTCTTGAGGTGGGTGGATGGGGAACGGCTAAATCATAGACTGTTAATCTTCATCAACTTATTATTTCCCATCTCACGTAGCGTAGCGGATGTTCGGCCGTCACGTTATCACACACATGATTACTTCACACAAAGACGTGTGTGTTTGATATGTCTGTGATTGACAACCTGAATAGAGAACCTTAATGACTGTACATACGTATCAGGTGAATTGATTTTAAGCTCATATTTACAGTCTGTTCTATATTTTCAAGTTTAAAGCAGGTCCAGATTTTGAAGTAATTTATTAGGTCACCTTGAAAATGAGTTCATGTTAATGCAGTGCTTTAAAAAAAAAAATACTTTTGGTGCTTTATGCATTTATTTAGATAGGACAGTAGGTGGACAGGAAGCGAAGTGGGAAAGAGAGAGGGAGTGGGGTCAGGAATAGTCTGTGAGCTGGGACACGTACTCAGGATGCCACATGTCACTGCCATAAGGGCCATCTCTGCCATGCTTTTGAATGCATTCATGCAAATATATATATGTATTTTTTCATTTTTTTTTTTACATTCAATGATGACTGACATGCATGGAATTTTCAATAATTTGAGATAATGCTTCCCTGACATTCATGGATTTTTTTTTTATAATTAAGGAGATAATACTTCCCCACCCTTTAATTTTTACCCCATCATTTATAAGACCCAGTAAATGACTTTCCCACAATTGAAGTAATTTATGAGACAATGCTTCCCCTAGTTCATGGAATTTTCTATAACTTATGAAATAATTATTTCTGGCCACTGAAAGTACTTTCCGTCTTTTATGAGATTCTTGCCATTAAGATATGTTTTTATCATTTATGAGGCAATGCTTCCTGCTATTAAGAGTTCCTTTTCAGGAACTCAAACTGCGTCCGAAAACGCTGGAGGCGTTCCCATAGCGTTTTCGGACGCAGTTCTCGTTGCTTCAAGGAACTGGGGTTATATTCATAACCCTGAGATGATTTTTCTTTTATTATTTATGAGATAATGCTTCCTACCTTTAAGAGATTTTTCATCACTTATGAGATAATGCTTCCCCTAGTTAATGGAATTTTCTATAACTTATGAAATAATTATTTTTGGCCACTGAAAGTACTTTCCGTCTTTTATGAGATTCTTGCCATTAAGATATTTTTTTATCATTTATGAGGCAATGCTTCCTGCCATTAAGAGATTTTTCTTTTATTATTTTATGAGATAATGCTTCCTACCTTTAAGAGATTTTTCATCACTTATGAGATAATGCTTCCTGCCATCAAGACATTTTTTTTTATCATTTATGAGATAATGCTTCTTGCATTAAGAAGATTTCTTCATCATTTATTAGATAATGCTTTCTGCCATTAAGATAATTTTTTTCATCATTTATTAGATAATGCTTCCTGCTATCAAGACATTTTTTTTCATCATTTATGAGATTATGCTTCTTGCATTTAGAAGATTTCTTCATCATTTATTAGATAATGTTTGCTGCCTTTAATATACTTTTTTCATCATTTATGAGATAATGCTTGCTGCCGTAAAGAGATTTTTCTTATCATTTATGAGATCACCATTGACCAAACTTTCCATGACATAGCATTTGTTGCTAGATAGAATTAGTATTATATGGGTGTTCTAGTTAATAGTATTTTATATCATTAAAGAGATAATGTCTGAATTTCAGTAGTAAGAAATAGCTTTATTATCAAATATGTTTACACACACACACACACACACACACACACACACACACACACACACAAGGAATTTGAGTGAATTTTCCATCATTCATGAGATACCACTTCCCGCCATTTAAATAATTTTCCACCATTTATGAGACAACTCTTCGCTACCACTGACAGCGTTCTGTGTTTTACCTGTTATACAGTAGAAGGCACTATTACACATCCTTTGAAAGAGTACTGCATCTCTGTAGCAAAACACAATAAAGAAAAAGCAAAAACAAGAGATAGAGTATTTTAGCATATGCATATGTGAAATAGCATTATCATGAGACATTAAACTGCATATAATCAAAACAACAGTAATGAATGAAATGATGATCCAGGAAGTACTGTAGCACTGTGAAGCTAGGGAGGTGTTGATGGAAGCAATCAGTACTATCTGTGTTTTAATCATCATTTTGAATCCGATCTGAATGTAGTCTTTGACAAAAACTTTTGTTTGGGTGGGTGCCAAGGCACTGATATGTGGTTGCTAGGGTGTTCTGAGCAGTTGCCAGGACGTTGCTAAATGGTCTTTCTTGATATCTGCTTGGATGCTGCTGTTTGGTTGCGGTGTATTTTGGGTAGTTGATGGGATGTTCCTATGTAGCTTTTGTGGCATTGATAGGAGCTCCAATGTGAATCTATTGCTTTTTGTTATCCCTCAAGCATAATTGAAAGTGCCGCAGGGGTTGTCAGAGTGCCTAATACGAAGTATGAGGAATAGTATTAACGATGCTTGAATTGGCAATCACCCCTTATTGCACTGAGTCAACAACTATATCTCTGTCAAAAACTGAATGTATTTTGCATACGAAGCAACAGTCTGATTGTCTGTGATTGAAGATAAGATAGGAGCTGGAATCGTTCATGTGACGGTTGTTAAGCAGCAATTAACAGCTAGCAGCTTAGCTGAAATCTGCTGTGTCAGTAACTGAGGACTTTCTTCTGTTTGTTCTGCTGATTTTATCTTGTTTTTCAGTTCAGCAGAACATCAATCTGCACAAAACAAATAGGAATAACAAGCATTGTAAACATTGGTAACAGTTTGTCTTCACTGCTATGAATTAAAATATGTGCAGTTAACAGCACGGACAGATAAAGCTGATGTTGTGTCCTATCACAGACTGTTTATTTTAAAATAATTTAATTACGATTTGTGCTAGTGGCTTTGACTTTGAAGATTTTTAATTCAGCACAAAGTTATGATGGTTTTGAAGAAAATAATTTAGTTATTGGAAAAATATCAAACAATTATTAGTCACATTTCTGTCCTGTTACTACATTTTTGCTGCAGGGCCCTGAATAATCATTTAGCTCTTAGTGTGTGTGCGCTGTAGTTTTTATATTTGAACAAATAAATATTTATTATTGAACTAATTTCTGTAATAAATTGCTATATTTCCTTTTTTATATTATATATACAGTTTATTTTCATTTATTTTAAAAAACATAACCTAAAAATATACTTAGAACAACAGTATTGGTAATTAATCTTTTAGTCCACTGTTGTCTCCTTTTCTTTTCTTTTCTTTCTTAGCACAAAAGCTTAGTAAGTTTCGTTTACATGTTTTACCATGTAACGACTGATTTCTTCTTTATCTTCAGGGGTTTAGGTATTTTTTTAGTGGCAGCATTTACACATCAGCCTTAGCCGAACATGACAGGCCTCCTGTCACATGGCTGCATGGACTTCCTGCAAAATTTAAGGGGAATGCAGATGAAATGCTTCATTATTAGTTTTGTATCAGAGCGAGGAGGAAATCTCTACAGATGGACACAGGGACAAAGAGCCTTGAGAGAGAGAGAGATAGAAGAGCAGCGTGGGAAATGCATTACGGAGGTATTGATCACAGTGACATGACTATCAGCTGTGACTTCCACAGAAAAGGTCACACGGCTTGAGCCTGTCTCCTAGATTCTGAGAAAACGAGGGAATAGGACAGGGAACGAGGGAGACAGAGACATTCAGACAGCAAAATAATGCAGCCATGGTTGTTCATTTTAGATAATTGAAGATATTGTAATCATTGGTGAGTAAATGATGTGATTTAATATATCTTATGTGATTTAAGATCATATTTAAACCTGTAGGATTTTTTATTTTTACTTTCACTGAACACAAAATGACATATTTTGCCTGTTTAGGCTGCTCTTTTCTATAAAATGAAAACAAAAATGTAACCACAAAGAGGAAAGTCAAGCTTCAGAAGTGACAAAAAAGCACCATAGAATAGTCCAAATAACTGTATGTGCTGTATTTAAAGAGATTGGTTCAATCAAAACTGAATTTTTTTGTCATCATTTACTCACACTCAAGTGTTCCACAACAGAACAAAAAGTTGAACACAAAAGACGATATTTTGATGCGTGCTGGTACCCAACCAATCTACCAACAATCTTTATAATATATTCATCTGAAGAAAGAAACAACTTGAGGGTGGGGTGAGTAAATGATGACTGATGATGAATATCTAGATATTTAGAACTAGTATAGCCACACTATGAAATACACTAGTTGCAATTCAATGAAAAAAATTACTCTGTGGTGGAAAAAATATACATTATGATTTATGCAAATATACATGTGTGTGTGTGTGTGTATATATCCAAGTGAATTTTTTTTTCTGCACAGTTGCTAGTGTATGCTGCTAACCTAATGGTGATAGTCTAATAGTACATAGTGCATAAATTTGTTTATATGTATTATTTATTATATATTATGTTTTATTTTTAGTTTGACATCCATCTCCATTCAGTTTCTAGAAAATAGCATTACAAATATTGCTTAATGTCTCATTTTGCATTCCAGAGAAGAAATAAACGTATACAGGTACGACATAACATTAAGGATGATAAGAGAACTTTGCGGTTTGGCTGGACCATTCCTCTAAAACATTGCTGCGATTATGCATGTTTTTAACAAGTAGAAAATGAGATGTTAGTCTGTAACTGAAGGTGTTTGTAGTGAAACCCACCGGCGCTCTGATCCTGCATGTAAGTCAGCGTTCTGACTATAATTTCCTGTGAGAGCGAACTTGCGTGCGCGAGCAAGAGAGAGGTTTTAACCTCGAAAATTCCTCTGCGATCACAATGTTACAAATCAAAGCAGACAGCAATGCCTGCACCTATTACAGTCCCCTCATTCACCGTAATCGTGACTCATCTCACTTTCCTGTAAATCTTTGTCCTCGGGTTTATGTAGTGCAGTTTAAATCTCTGAAACCCTCTGGGCGTGAAGCGTCTCGTAAAACTGATGAATCTGCTTTTCATGATAGAATTGGCGAAGTCTTATCGGAGCAGTTGGGACGAGCACTTCAGGCACGGATGTGTCGGCTTTCACTTCTCAAGGGGAATGTTTCGTTCTGCAGAGGCAAACCCTGACCCATAGTGACCTCGCTCACAGACAAGCTTGGAAGAGACACAAACCACCAAATGTAGAACTTATTTTTTGTGCACTATATTCCAAATCTTCTGAAGCCAGTCTGCATTCTGAAAAAGTCTGCATTTGTTTACAGTCAAAATATAGCAAAATATTGTTACAATTTCAAATAACTGTTTTCTATTTGAATATATTTCAAATGTAAAATTCTGAATTGTAGTGTAGTGTAGTGTCTAGTAGCGTCAAGTCACCTTTATTTATACAGAGCTTTTAACAGTACAGATCTTTACATAATCAAATGTGATTTATTCCTGTGATGCAAAAACGTCTCAGGTTATGTATATAACCTTGTTCCTAGAAGGAACGAGACGCTGCGTCGACGAGATGCTTTGGGAACACCCTCAGCGTGACGGCTCTGAACAGTGTGTAGAAACAGCCAATGGTGAGCTGGAACATCACCGCGGGTGACGTCACTGGCCAGGATGCATATAAGCACGTGGAAAACGCCGGCCAGACAGCTCCTGACATTTCAGTGGAGCGCCGGCAGGGGATGCCAAAAAGTGTGGTTTCGAGACGCAGCGTCTCGTTCCTTCTAGGAACAAGGTTATATACATAACCTG
>JAUMHQ010000089.1:16643960-16655471 GCA_032361165.1 Enteromius paludinosus | reverse complement strand
ATGATGGTCTGCGATTTGGGCTACGAGTGGCCGGATCCGCCAGACCATGTCTGTGATCCCGATCTTGTGTGGCCGGACCCGCCAGACCAGGTCTGTGATCCGGAACCATGGTGGTCGGATCCACCAGACCCGGTCTGTGATCTGGAACTATGGTGGCCCGAGCCACCAGAGCCTGTATGTAGCTCAGAGACTCCATCGGGTCCACCAATGGCTGCACAATCTCTGGAGATGTCGGTCACGGTCGTAGAATGTCGAGAGATCCCGTTGGTGGCTGCACAGCTCATGGAGACCTCTGAGTCGCAGTTTGGACGGGTTGAGAAGGTCGCACCTACACCTGTTCAGTCTCAAAGGGCGATCTCACTGACTGTTCAGCCCAGGAGGCCGTTATCAGAGACTGTTCGGCCCAGGAGGGCACTATTAAGGATTGCTCTGCTCGGGAGGGCATTGTCATGGACTGTGCGGCCCAGGCGGGAAAAAAAGCCCTCTCCCTTCTTTCACACATTTTCTGTTCTCTGTGGTGACTCCTCCTAGCAGCAATAATTGCAGTCTTTTCAAGTGCAAACTAGTTTAATAAATACTTTTTTGGGGAATGTAATAATGGTCCAAATACCAGTAATTTGACAAGCACAAACATTGGTAAAACAGGTTGCATGACTAATTTAAAAAGGTTAGTTCACCCCAAAATGAAAATTCTGTCATTAATTACTCACCCTCATTACGTTCCAAACCCATAAGACCTTCGTTCATCTTCAGAACACAAATTAAGATATTTTTGATGATATCAGAGAGCAATCAGACCCCTAATAGACAGGAACACAACTGAAATGATCCCAGATCTAGAAACATAGGTAAAACAGTCCATGTGACATCAGTGGATCAACTTCAGTTTTGCGATGCTTATTTTTGAGCAAAGTATACAAAAATAACATTTACTCAACCATTCTTCTCATGTGACTTACGCCCTACGCCCTTTTAGAGTGTATGATAATGGATGCGTATGCAATGCGTAATCAACCGCAGATTACATTCATGTGCGTGCTTCCCCTCAGATGCAAACAAGGTTGATTACGTCAAATACGTTAAAGCGTGCGCATGTGATGCGTTGTCATACTTTCTAAAATTCTGTAAATCAGACAAAAAGAATGGTTGAGCAAGTAAGATATAATTGACTCTGGGCCATTGAATTATTAGAAAAATAATGCACACCCGAGGTGGTGATGCAGTCATGACGTGAAGCGTGAACTAATTTTGGAGTGAACTAACCATTTAATACTTTAATAGGAAAACTCCTAGAAATGCATACTCAATAACGTCAGCTGCAAAAATAACCATGTACATGCCTTTTCAGCACTAATTCTAAACTGTGCGTCTTTAGTAAAACCTGACAGTACTATTTTAAC
The DNA here is from genome assembly GCA_032361165.1 of Enteromius paludinosus. Taxonomy (NCBI): domain Eukaryota; kingdom Metazoa; phylum Chordata; class Actinopteri; order Cypriniformes; family Cyprinidae; genus Enteromius; species Enteromius paludinosus. The sequence continues at coordinate 16,654,071 of JAUMHQ010000089.1, read as the reverse complement.
GCAAAATATGGTTTGCACTAACACACGTTAGTAGTAAGTAGTTAGTAGTCATTTTTGGATGAGCTATTAATGTATCATGCATATTTTCTGTTTGTGTGTGTGTCAGTGAGCGAGTGACTGAAATCTGATTGGTGTGAATTAGCTTTTCATCCCGTCTGAAGGGAAATGGCTTCCGTCAGATCTTGGTGCTGTTTCGATTCCCCCTCACGTCAGAGTGACACGCGGCTCTGAGTCATGCAGGCTGGGACGGCTCTGCAGTTCTGCAGCATCACTGCAGACTCTCTCACGCACCGACGCTTTGAGCCTCAGCAGTCCACGGTCACTCTGCCAGTATGTGAATGCTTTCCCTTACACTTAATTTCCTGTAGCTCTATTCATGTTCTTGAAATTATCCTTAGAAAAGAAATAGAAAGCTTCTTACTAAAATATTTGTCACATAATAAATAAATATTACATGCTCTTGGGCTCTGTTTCAAAATCTAGTCAGCTGCCTACAGAGGCTGTTGCCTTCTAAGGCAACATTATTCTAAACAGAGTTTGATAAGCTAAGTTTATTTTTACAGACTTAACCTAATAAATGCTTATGCTGGCTTAAAGTTATGTTTAGAATTTATTAGATTTTGAAACTAATTGCAATAATTAAATCAGCAGAGCATTTTATATTTCTTGCACATTTAAAAATCTTTTAGTGTACCTATATATGCATACATATAAACGGATAATACCTTCGTAGTTGATTTGCAATTAGCACTTCATTTAAGACCCAACAGCACACAAAGTGAGCACTAAATGAGCCCCAGAGCATGAGGACAGAACAACCCCGCGTCTCCCCATTGTCACATCATAAGCACATTAGAGACAAGAGAGCTAGAGCTAATTAATATCCAATTAATATGCATGACAGCACTTCAGCATCCCTTATCGAATGAGAATGCACTGTTTAATGCTTTCACTGAAGGGTTTTTAAATGAGGACTTTGTGTTTCATTAATAGAGAGACAAGATGTATCACTTTTGTATTGAAACCTACACTCTCAAGTGTCAGCTCAAAGTGCATTTTCCTAATATAGATCAATACTTCTCAGTTATCTACTGTATATTAGGAGTAATAAATAATCTAGAGATAAATTCAGTGCCGTATAAATTTGTCATGTACTCAATTAAATTGAAATTGGCAGTATTCACAACTCGCAATGCAGTGTATCTGTACCAATGTCTGAATACTTTTAATGTTTTACATTAGAAAGTATGCTTTGTGCTTGTATTGGTATGTTGGTACTGTGTTCTTCTTAGTGCTTATGGATGGTCTTATGTACCATTCACATATGATGCCTGTTTTCTGCATATTTTCTGACCTTTGCATGTCTCTTTTTTTTTTCGTTAACTCACAAAATGAGTGCATTTCCGCCACAGAATAAAAATTTTAAGAGATCAAAATTGTGAGATAAAAAGTTGCAATTTTATTCCATGTTGGAAACAAAAAACAAGACATCAATTTTGAATTTCAAGAAAAAAGCCTAAATTATAGGTAAAAATAAATAATGTCTGAATGTCAAAATTGAGAGTTTATAACTTTTTGCAATAATTTTTTTTTTTCTCTTTGTGCATGTACTTGGGAAATTGCTTGATCACGCCCTTTCTTAGTTGCATTGTGAAACAGCGAACTACAATGCTTCAAACGTGTAGATGTTTGGCACATGGTTGAAATAACCCTATTTTGAGTGCACTCAGTCTTCCACAACAAATATTATCTATCACACCATTTTTCCCATCCTGCTTCTCTCTCAGGAGAACACAGCGTTTGTCTGATTGATTGAAAGTCTTGGTTAGGCGCATTTCACGCGAGGCCGATACCAAGCTGAGATCTGACTGCACTGCACTGCTACCCATATCAAAGGTAAATGTTTGCTTTCTGATGTAACATTCAAGCGAATACTTCATCTCTCTTTCCTTTTATATAAAAAAAAAATTCTTAGTGTGCATAAATATATCAAATATTTCAGAGCAACTATTTACACCCAGGTAGAGCCGTGCAGCTACTGGCAGCTGATCCCTGATAGAACTACAACAAAATGTACGTTTGATGTTGCTGAACATGTGGCCTGGAGGGTGGTGCATGAATTTAAACACATTTATGTACGAGCATCCCAAGGTATAAATGCTGAACGCAAATAAATATTGACTTGGGAATGAACAATAATAAATTGAACCTGATGTAAATAGACGTGAATGATTCAAATCAATGGCATAGAAGCTCAAGGAAATGTCTTCCTTCTTTCACTCATAATCTTTAGTTTTTTTTTATAGACATAAAAACTAATTTTTGATTCTATGGCAATGCACATAAGAGTTTGTGTGTGTGTGCGTGTGCTAATAATGACCAGTGGGAGTCTGAGACCTGTAGAACCAGGAAAAATTCCCTCCAAGGCGTCTGGCTGGACTCTCCTGTCATCAGAGCTGTGATGGCGTTTTTCTCTCTTTCTCATCCCGAGGGAGCGAGTGACAGAAGGGATGAGAGAAGCTGACTAAAATGTGTGAAAGAAATGTGCAGCGGACTCGAGGATGCATCCCTTCAGCAACAGATGGGCTCCTAATGAACAATCTTACAGCCAACAATGTGGAATGAGCTGAGCGACGTCAAGAGCCGCACACGGAGACAGCAGGACCACCGAATGAGTCAGCGGGCCACCAGACTCCCAGTTTAGTTGGGGCTTGTTTTTCCAAAGAGGAGAGGAGATGTCACTACAGGTGAACACAGGAGGTGACCTAAACCACCTGTCCGCTGGTTTGTGTCCTAGAGGCCACCTGTTTCCACAGCAACAAAGTGTTGATGGGTCATGTAAAGCGCTGTCGCTTTTCCAAAATTTTGTGGCCAAAAAAACTCGAGCAGTTTTCTTTTTGTAAACGTGACCAAATTTTCATTTGAACCAGCTGAACGCGATACCAAATTTGTGTTATGAAATCTTTGTGAGAAATGACTATGAACTATGAATTAACATATAAGGTTATAATCTAATTTTTTGACAATAGTAGTCCACAGCTGTAACGATAACCATAGTTGGGGGTAACGTAGTCTCGTGGCTAAAGGTCTGATGCACATGGGACACTTATCTAGAAACATTTCAGGAGATCAGGTTGGTTGAATTATATAGGATTTCCGGAGATGAGTGTGTCGCGTTTTAGATTCCACCCGAAAACAAAGATGCCGGGATGCTGAACTTCTCACGAAAGATGAAAGCCTTCATGTTTATAACTGTGGTTATCAGAATCAAATAAATGCTGGATTTTCCCGTTATAAACACCTGTCTGTCTGTTATTGTGGGGACATTTCAACACAGTCTCACAACCAATTCGTACGTATTCGTACGAGGTGGCAAAATTGGGGTTAATTCGTACGACCTTAGTCATTTTGTATGATTTATCTAAACCCCAGTGACGGGTAGGTTTAGGAGCAGGGTTAGGTGTAGGTCATTCGTAGAAATTCATACGAATTAGCAACTCGTAAAATACATGCAATTTAGAAATTTAGAGTGAGGTTGTAGAAATATGTACAAATTGCCTTGAGACTGGGCCGGAAATTTCAATGAACCGAAGCCAGTTACTTTTATATTGAGAAAAATCAGAAGATGCTACCTTAGTTTTAGAAAAAATCTCAACATGCATTAATTCATCTTACTCACACAAGAAAGCAGATTTGCCAGTCCTAGAAATGAGTAGAAACAAAGGGATTTGTTGTTTGTTCGCTGCTTCTCCACCTCTGATTTAGTATTTGCTTTAAAACTTGCGGGTCTATCACTTTGTTTAGCGAAGCTACTACTGTGTTCTGTGTTTGACTGGTTGGTTAGCCTTTGTCACCTTGTCTGCGGATCAGGCTGGGACGGCGGACATCAGCTGAATAGTCACTGCTGGAGCTGGGTAAATTTCAATGTAAATTTCAAATTTCAACTATTTTGAAATGCTCCATCTCTCAGTTGCTGAGCTTCAACCGGTGGCTACCTCCACCTTGTATTCCAGCCATAAAACAGCTTGGGCTTCTCCGTCGACCCCTGGTACATCCATAGAAGTTCCTGCAGAAAGTTTGTTTATCACCAGCATGATGCCACTTCAATTCCTTCCGTCTGGTCTCCGTCTGTTCTCTGGTCTTAGCCTTTAAATGCAAACCTCCCCACTCAATATCAGTGCTGCTCATATATCGTCCTCCCAAACCACACTCCTAATTTCTTCCGGAAATACATGACTTACTTACATTTCTCTGTTCATTGTCATCCAACATTGTTATTGTTGGTGATGTAAATATTCATGTGGACAATCCCTCTTGTCATCTCTCAACAGAGTTTTTGAGTGTGCTCAATTGTTTTGGTCTCCAGCAGTATGTGAAGGCCCCAACACACACTAGGGAGACACTTTAAGTCTCGTCGTTACTGACTCAGCTCCCCTAAAAGCTTAGAAGTCTATGATCTGTGTGTGTCTGATCACAAAGTGGTCTCTATGGCTTTCACATTTCTATTGCCTATCACAAGACCTGAGCGCCAAATGTCCTTCCGGAACTGGAAATACATTGATCTAACCTCCATGGCTGCAGACCTCCAACAAATTCCCTGTCCAGCCGTCACAACGGTAGATGAACTGGTATACCATTACGATGCATCTTTAAGCAGTGTTTTTGACCTCCATGCTCCTATCAGGACACGTGAAGTTACTTTTGTACGCTCTGCTCCCTGGTATACACCAGTACCATGCCAAATAAAAATGGCAAGTCGTGCTTTGGAGCGCCATTATAGAAAATCTAGACTCACTGTCTATAAGCTTGCATTTTGTGACCATCAAAGGGCCTATTCTAAGTCCCTGAATGATGCGCAATGTCAATTTTACTCAAATCAGATCAAGAAAATTAAAGGCAATTCAAAGCAGCTACTTAGTACAATTAATCATCTTTTGGAACCACAACAGCCATCTTACACTGAAGTTACTAAGGAGCAATGCAACAGCTTTATTGACTTCTTTAGATCAAAAGTCAATAACATTCACTCCTTAATGTCTGGACCATACTCTCCGCCTGCCTTTAATCCTTCATTTGGGAGTATGCCATCTCTCTCATATTTCACTGAGGTCTCAAGCAGCAACACTGATGGAATTTTGCAAGGAATTAAATCATCATCCTGCACTTTGGATCCTATTCTGACTGTCCTGCTTAAGTCATTCATCCCTATTGTCAGTCCAATCATTATGAAGGTAGTAAATGTTTCACTACAAACCGGTCATGTTCCACCCTCTCTCAAAGCAGCTGTCATTCACCCAATGTTGAAGAAGCCCTCATTAGATCCAGAGGCACTTGCAAACTACAGGCCCATTTCAAACCTGACATTTTGTCAAAGGTTTTAGAAAAGCCATCTTACATGTAATAATCTGTTTAAAAAGTTCCAGTCAGGCTTTTGTCCAGCCCATAGCATGGAAACAGTACTGCTCAGGGTAACACATGATTTACTGATGACAGCTGATGCAGGTTTGCCATCTTTGCTTATTCTCCTGCATTTGTAAGCGGCCTTTGATACCGTGGACCATTCCATTCTCCTGGATTGCCTCCATTATACAGTTGGACTCTCTGGAACTGCGTTGCAGTGGTTCCAGTCCTACCTGTCTGGCAGTAAAACTGAAGGACTATCTCCTCCTCAGTCACTAATCTGGGGGTTCGATCCACAGTTGACCCCCAGCGACCACATAAAACATCAGTGTAAGGCACTGTTTTACCATCTAAAAAAATCCCAAACTCCGTCCCCTTCTAACCCTAAACACACCTTTATCTCCTCAAGGCTGGACTACTGTAATGGACTTTTTGCTTGGATTCCTGCTAAGGACATACAAAAGTTACAATACATCCAAAACAGCACTGCAAGAATCCTACTGAAAGTAATGAAATTTGAACATATCTCTCCCATCCTTAAAATCACTTCATTGGCTCCCTGTTTCTTCCCAAATCGAGTACAAAATTCTTGTGTTACCCTATAAATGTATTTTTGGCAAGGCACCTTCATATCTTCAAGATCTGGTTAGTTTACAAACCCCCAACCGTATCCTTAGATAATCAGGCAGCATGTCTCTTCAAGTTCTACTAAGCTCCGTACTATGGGGGGTTGAGCTTTTTGCTCTGTTGCCCAACAGCTCTGGAACCATCTTCCTGTCCAGGTGCGAGTTACACAGACCCTGGACTCTTTTAAAGAAAATTTGAAGACTTTTTTGCAATTGCTGAGATTATATTTACTAAATGTGATATTTTAGATTTTGTGGATGTTTTTTAATGTAGCACTTTGAGATTTTGCTAATGAAAAGTGCATTACAAATAAAATGTATTATTATTTTTTTCAGAACTGGTGAACTATAGAAATATTGACAGCCAATCACAATATATCCAAGTTCAAAGCAATTGATCTTTAAAGCAACAAATTTTAGTGCACACTTAACCAATGAATGGCTATTATGATTCTAAATTAAATAATTTGTTCAATGTCAATTTTATATTCTGTTACCATTTACAGTATTTGCCAGTAGGTCTTTTTAAACCAGTAAATCTAGGAGAAGATTGGAAAATGTCAAAACATAATGCATATAACAAAACCATAAAAGTAGTATAGATTTGAAATCTGAAGTGTTTAAAGATAATATTTCAACAGTAATAGCATCATTTTGTATTACATTTTTCGTTGGTTGTTAATATAGAGTGGTTTTGGGATCGATTGTTGACATCACATCAGTTGTGTGTTTCTTTCTTCACAGTTTTCAGTGTCAGAGTGTTTTGTAATGCATGGTATTTAGGACTTTTGACCTTCTTTGAATCTCTCAGTGCAGAAGCATGAATAAAACATCTTGCATGTAGATACTGTCAGTGAATCTGGGCCAGAACACCTCCACTGTTTAAGTTGGGCTAACAATCCCTAGATTGTATTGAAGACTGCTGAATTTTTACTACATGACCTTTGGTTTTCAGTTGTGTGCTGTGGTGTAGCAGATAAAGCTCAGGACAGTTTTGGAAACAGCGTTCAAGTCAATTTAATTCTGTAATATGGATTATTTCCAAGCAAAACATGATGTTCAGCATAGAAGTTGATTTATAGGTGCACAATAACAGCAAGAATGCATATTAGGAAATGATGGCCAATTTTAACCATTTAATATTGTATCACAACCTTCATTTTAAATCAGGTAGTAACTATAAAAAGCTCTGTCAATCAAAATAAGACCCAAGTAAGACCCAAATAAGATCAGCAGTGGTTGCTTAATTTTTAGTGTGGTAATTTTTAGCAGGATAAGTTTAAATGCCTTTCGGTTGTATTACACTATGACGTAAGGCTTCTCTCCCGTTTTCAAATTAATCTTCTTAAAACGAGGCTGTCTGATTTGATACGCTTTACTATATAGAGATGAGGCTCTAGTGTCTGCTCATTAGTGAAGAGGATAATGATAACCACTCGTACTCTCATACAGAGACAGTTACTCAAAGTGTGTGTGTGTGTGTTTCTGTTTAAATCTGTGTGTGTCGTCTATCTTTGACCTAAAGACACTGTGATGTCTTGTTATAATCAGCTCTACCTTCACAGATTTAATGACTTGAACTCCGTCACAGTCCGTTTTTTTTCTATGGCAAGAATATTAAACTAAGCTTAATTCACAGAGTTCAGATGAAGTTTATAATTAACAAATGAAGAAATAAGAAAAATGGCCACCAAATTTTGTGTTTTTTAGGTAGTTATGCATACTGTCTATATTGGGAATTTTTACTATAAGAAATGTCCAGGCATTATTTGACATGAAAATCTAAAGTTAAAATACAAATTAATATAAAAGGAAAATCCTTAATAAAAAAAATAAATTAATAAATAAAACTATATATATATATATATAAATATATATTTTACATTTTAAGTAGTTTACTATTTCATTATGTATAATGTAGAAAATGATTTAGTTAAAATTACACTTTAATATATTTATATAATAGCATGTTTGTTTGTTTATTAATTAATTAATTAATTTGTCAGGACATTTCAGTGTGCCTAATTGCCATGAAAATAATGTCACAGTGCAAAACATTTTAATAGTCTTAAAAATAGAAATAAAATAATTTTGATGCGGAGATATACAACACAGACTGGTTTCTTTGTATTCACCCAACCAATGCTGTTGTAAGGAGGTAAAAAACAACAACTTGCAAACAAAGTGTGAGGGGGAGTTTTACAATTATTCCTGCAATGACTGTCTGCTTCCTAAAGATTATCACTGCCGCCTCTCCTTCAATCCCATGATTCACAGAGCTATAAAAACTAACTGCTAATGAGTTAATCCCTGTAGCGGTCTGCCCTTCCAAACTTTACTCACTCAGTAGCAAAAACACTAATCCAGCACTGAAACTTCAGGATTTACAGCCGTGTCCCATAAGATGCATATCCTGAATATAAAGCAGATGCGGTTCACCTTCTGTCCCACTGGAAACTCAAGGGGTCTGTCAGGACCTCCTGCCAAACCCAGAGGAGGTGCTGATGAAAACTGCTATCAATTTACAGCTTTCAATTTCCATACTTAGTGAGGCGGGTCACTGTCGACTGCTCATTTTTCCACTATTACTGTCTTTTCCATATATCTTATTAATTGCTTGTTTCACCTTCACTGGTCTTTATTGAGCCTGACATTTTTTTTTACTGTTGATTCTTACTGTTGTGGACAAGACGGAATAACTGGATTTTTCTTTTACAGAAAAAAAAAAAAGTTATACACGTTTGGATAATCTGGATCTGGATAATCTGGTACCATATTAGTATAAAAAAAACAAGATAAAATATGTTCAATTCATTATTAACATCATAAAGTTCATGAAGCATGACATTCTCTCAATGTTTTCTACACTGAGGGGCATAAAGGATCTGCCGGGGATGTATGAGATCAATGGAAAGCTAATAATAAATTAAAGAATAAAAACGTACAAATTTACGTATAAATACATGAATTTGTGAATCATGTTCATGTTGGAGATAAAATTTTACACAACATTTACACTGACCAAAATTATAAACACAACGCTTTTGTTTTTTCCCCCATTTTTCATGAGCTGAACTCAAAGATCTAAGACTATATACACAATATACTGTACACAATATATACACAAAAGGCAGCACAAAGCCACAGATGAAACAAGTTTTGAGGGAGCATTCAATTGGCATGCTGATTGCAGGAATGTCCACCAGAGCTGTTGCCTGTGAATTGAATGTACATTTCTCTACCATAAGCCATCCCCAAAGGTGTTCTATAGAATTCGGCAGTACATCCAACCGGCTTCATGAACTCACAGCCGCAGACCACGTGAAACCACTCCAGCCCATGACCTTCACATCCAGCATCTTCACCTCTAAGATAATCTGAAACCAGCCAGCCGGACAGTTGCTGCAACAATCGGTTTGCATAACCTAAGAATTTCTGCACAAATGGTCAGAAACCGTCTCAAGGAAGCTCATCTGCATGCTCGTCGTCCTCATCGGGGTCTCGACCTGACTGCAATTCTTCATCGTAACCGACTTGAGTGGGCAAAAGCTCACATTCGAAGCTGAAAACATCCCAGTTCTTCCATGGCCAGCAAACTCACTAGACACGTCACCTATTGAGCATGTTTAGGATGCCTGGGATCAGGGTATATGACATTGTGTTCCAGTTCCAGCCAATATCCAGCAACTTTGCACAGCCATTGAAGAGGAGTGGACCAACGTTCCACAGGCCACATTCAACAACCTGATCAAATCTATTGCACTGTGTGAGGCAAATGGTGGTCCACACCAGATACGGACTGGTTTTCTTCCTCATTAATATACACACAGCACCCCATATTCACAGAAAAACACAGAATTGTTGACATTTTTGCAGATTTATTAAAAAAGAAAAACTCAAATATCACATTCAGTGATAAAGAATTAAGAATACTTGAAGTATTCTAAGTATTCAGACCCTTTGCTGTGACACTCATATATTTAACTCAGGTGCTGTCCATTTCTTCTAATCATCCTTGAGATGGTTCTACACCTTCATTTGAGTCCGGCTGTGTTTGATTATACTGATTGGACTTGATTAGGAAA
>JAUMHQ010000089.1:16624915-16637607 GCA_032361165.1 Enteromius paludinosus | reverse complement strand
ACCTGTGAGGTGGGATGGATTATCTCAGCAAAGCAGAAGTGCTCACTATCACACATTTAGACTGATTTGTGAACAATTTTTGAGAGAAATGGTAATGTTGTGTATCTGGAATGAATTTTAGATCTTTAAGTCTATCTCATGAAAAATCGGAGCAGAAACAAAGGTGTTGCGTTTATATTTTTGTTGAGTGTAGATAGAAGTGCAATCGTATTCCAAACAACAAGGTTCTTCCTTTTAAGATGCTGCCTTCATCATATTATACAGCAATCTAGATGTGAGCTTTTATTTTAGGAAATCAAAGATTAAAGGCAAAATATCATCTCTATTCAACACCATATTCCCTAAAGTGATAACTGTGTAGCTCTGGTGTTTTTTGTACACTTGTTGTGGCATGTAATCAACATTACATACTGAAATAATGGAAAGTAATAATAAAAAGTAATTAATTTAAAAAACATATCTTTTTGATGGTGATAGGAAAATCAATCGGTGTGGTTAAAAAAGCCAATTAAATATGCAGAAAAATTTAATAAAACATGCTTTTTCTTCACTGTAGGATGTTAATCTTACCTGAAGACAAGGAGACAGATCTTTGATGGAGCATTGCTGCATTCAGCCAAGCTTTAATAAATGGTCTTTTGATATTTATCATCAAACCTGCAACCGGGAAATCCATTACGTATTGCTCAGACTTCAGTCACACCCGCTTCACTCTACCTGACTCGGTCTTTTGCTGTGAGGTCACTGACTCCCGTCTCTTCCTCTTCTTCTTCTCGTTGAAAGCTCTGATACGCTCTTAATTGACTTCAGTCCATCAGAAAGGGGGGACGGCGAGGCCAGCGGACACAAAGGTGTGCAAAATATCACAGGAGGTAATTGACAAACGCAGACGGGATGACCTCCTGTGGAGAAAAGTGACAGGGGTTACCGCTGCACTTGAAAAGAGGGACTCGTGAGGGTCAGTGGCGGTGAACTCTTTAGCTAATGGTGGATGGTGTCCAACATCAGTCAAAAGTTTCAAGTTTTAAAATGTATAGTTCCCTTCCAGATTGATCGATACAGAAGTTATGTGGTGCTTAAATAAATTATGACGCAAAACTATTAAGTGTACTTTAAATGTCTGGGACATGTGATTTAATACTTTGCATATATGGGTGTTTTGGTCAAATAAATATATAATTTGACTTTTGATCAGACAGTTGCAGGGTTCGATCCTGCCGAAATTGATGATAGGGAGTCTGTTAAACTAAAGCATGCAGCAAGGGCACAACCCTACCTTTTCATTCATGCATTAATCATAAAAATAATGCTCTTTCATGAACTGGGCTGTTTCTAAAATGTGATATAAATCTCCATCCATGACTAATTTTTCTTGGGAGGTAAAGGTGTGAGCATTTAGCAATGTCTTATTTGTCTTGGGGGAAAAGGCTAAACCAATTTATAATGTTGCGTTGGTTATTTCAGGTGACATCACTAATGTGGGCAGTTCTGAGCTTGGTCTCGCTGCCTTTCCAGTCAGAAAGGTTAGCCTCTATTTTATTTTGAACAACTGTGCTGATTTCTGATTTTTGCCCAACATAACTGTGTTGTTCTAAACCTGTCTTATTGCTGTTGAACACAAAAGAAGATATTTTTACAAATGTTGGTAACAGAAAGGCTGAAAGTAGCTGTCAACTTCAAATGACTTGAAATAAAAATATTACATAGGTCAATCCCTATCAACTGTTTAGTTACCAAAATGAATAAAACATACGTTATATGTTTTTTGTACTCAACAGAAGAAATTCATACAGGTTTGGAACAACTTGATGGTAACTAAATGATGACAATTTTCATTTTTGGGTGAATTGACCTTTTGATTATTAATATTAATATATATTTTGAGTTAAAACCTTATTTTAATTTAGATGTTACTATTTTTATGCCAAGCATATATATATATGCCTATAAGAGGGAATTAATTCATATAGCTCACATACATTCATACTTGCCCAAGGAAAGTTGGTCACTTTAAGACAATATTAAAGATAAGCCATATATCTCAGTCTCTCCAGCTCTTGGAGTCGTGAGGTACGGGTCAGCACACGAAGGATGTTTTCGCTCTGACTGTCTCCTCATCTCTTATCAGCAGAAGCTAGAGGATATCTCACGACGTGATCAGAAAAAAGAACACGTGATTTTGTGGCGCGCACGACTAGTTATAGATGAGTGTTGTTCGGCTGAGAAAACCACTGTGGTTTACCCTGGGGGTTTAAGGTCCTGGACCACCGTTATTACCCTGCCAGTGATAGTGATGGTTAAAATGTGATTTTTTTTTTCTTATAAGACTGAACATGGATTGATGTCTCCGTCGACTTGCATAGTCTCCTTCATCCTTGCCCTTCAACGAATGGTTAATGGCTAAAAAGGACCCCAACCTATTATTCTGCAAAGAAGTTGTCCTTTTCCTTTAATATTTCATACATGTCACCCAGTGTTTTAAGTGTTTTGTGAAAGTTATACCTTCGAGTAGATTAAAATGAGGATTCCTCACCGCGCTCCCTTCAGCAATAGTCTGCGCGCGCTCTCAGTGGTGGAGGTAAAGCGCGAGCGAGTGGCGCGTTGTCCTTATTCTGCCTTGAAAAAAGGATGCAAAACCCCCACGAAACCCGTTTCCAGGTCAACATGGGGTTAGACTCGCTGAAGGCGACACTCGTTCCGATCTTGAACGCGCTCGCTTTGAATTCCTCGGCCACCCCCAGCATACAAAATTAACGCGCGTGTTTGGAGCTGGTGAGGAAAATGCTGACGCGTTGACGTTACATTTGATCGGTTCGTCAGCGCGTTTGACGCGTAGTCCGCTGAGGGATCTTTATTACTCTTAAGGACTTTTTTTATGGACTCGAACGATCGTAGCAAATGTCGTGCTTGTGGAAACGCTTTCTTGGAGAGCGACATGACTTTGGGATTTTTGTATATTATGAGACATTAATCAAAACGACGTTTAGGTTACGACAGTAGCCTGCTGAGGGATTTTTCGTACTCTTGACTACTTTTTATGGACGCGAACGATTGTCGCAAGGATCGTGTTAATGTGGAAATACTTTTTTTGGGGTAACGCTGTATTTGTGGATGTTCTGAATAGGCGTTCATTTAGACGCGGGTATGTTTTTAGTGTTATACTGAAAACTCCTATCATACTGCACCATTTTTCATTTAAAGAACGCATTTTCTCTTATTAAACGAGGAAATAGCCACGACTTGCCTCTAGCAAACAAACTCGACTGATCAACAAAAAACATCAGTTTATGAGACACTTTCGCGGAAACGTTTTGATTAGAATGAAAGCTATTCATTTTGTGTTTCACGTGCACGCAAACGATCATCGCATACGTGGAATTTGGGAACGTTCTAAATAGAATACTGCGTACTTATTATTTGTACGCAAAGCTCGTACTGCAGAACACTTAGTTCTACTTTATCTCATTAAAGAAGACAATGTAGAACTTATGTGAAAGCCTACTGAATTTGGGAACAGAGTGTTGTGAAATGGTATGTATAATTCTAAAACTGCAGTTTTATTTCCAAATCATTTTAACATTCGCAAGTTGCATCTTCTTAAACCAGGACCTTCATGCATGAGGAAACTGATATCCGCATTTGGATAAACTGAACGAGACTTCAGGAAGAGTTTGGCGCAACTACATCCACTGGTGATGCCGGAGGTCACTTCCACCAGAAGTGATAGGCTAACATCCAAAGGCATTATGTTTTTATGCAACACCACAGCCATCAAGGACTGGAGCTATTTTCTCTCTCAAATCTTGCCTCTCGTGAATAAATCAGCGGGATTTGTTCACCAGAGTATGGACCGGGTGGAGGCGGTGACGAGCACCATGGTGACGGCTCTGGAGCCCGACCTGAGCGGGATGAGCGCCAGTCACCCGCCGCTCAACTCCAATCACACGTCCGGAATGGAGCACGTCTTTCAGTACTCGTACTCCGAGAGTGACCTGCAGTACACAGACTACAGGACGCCGCCGAGGGACTCGATACCTCTGCCCAAGGCGGTGCTGTATCTGGTGATGGCCGCGCTGGTGGTGGTGGCCGTGGCGTACGCGATCGTGGGGCACCTGGTGAAGGACCTCGTGCATGAGTTTCTGGGTAAGTGTATTTGATCAGGCAAAAAAACTATCCTATTAAAGCATGCATTTGGGTGTCATGGCTAGTAAACTTAAAACTGGTTTCCCCAGTCGAAACCAACAAACGTGCTTAACCCCTCTAAAACCAGCCATGTAGTTTTCATTATGGCTATGTATTTGTGTATTTTGACTGCATTTATCACAGCATACTGAAAAATTGCAATGTACACTGCATCAGTTTTATACATTCCAAATGGTCTAGCCAGCAGATCAGTCTATTCGTGCTGGACCACCTAAGGTTGTCTAAAGCTGTTTTAGCAGATCATTCATATCTGCAGCCTATTCATCTGCAGTCTGGTCATTTTATTGTGAAATTGTTTTCTGTAAGATGTAGCTTGTGTTTTGGCTATTAATTTTTTAACAGTGAAATGCAGGAATGTAACTACTTGCACCAGTTTTGTACATTACACCTAACCCCTAACCAAAGGTACTTTTATTTCTATGTATTTTTCAGTATTTGTGTGTTTTGGGAATATTGTGTGCTTTTGGATATTGGTGTGTTTAGGCATTTGTATGCATAAGAAGATAAGATAAGTTTGGCTAAAGTGTGCTTTTTGGAGGATTGTCCCAATCTCTGATATATATATATACAGTATGCGAGTGTAATGGACTCATAATGGCGCACACAACTGTTTGCATCCATTCAGGCATGCAACTCTGTTGACATTCACATTTTACATTCACCTCCACAAGCACCCTGAACCATTCTTTCTCAAAGCTCGTGTTGAGTATCCGGAAGGGGATGAAAAGAATTACATTTAATTCCATCAAAGTCCCTCACTTCTGTTTTTCAAAGACCTTGACGTTTACCTGAAGCGATGAAGCAGGCAGGTCACACACACACACACACACACACACACACACATAGGAGAAGCAGAGCGTGGGCATGAGCACTCAACAATACCTGAGAGCTTTCTCCAAAAGCCCTGGTTACACAAAGTACTCTTCTGTGGATGGAGCTCTGTGCTTTTGTGTCGGTCCTGAGAGGTGTAAATGTGAAGATCATGGGTTTGATGTGATTCTCACTGTAGCATTTCCCTCTACAGGGTCAGACAAGGAGAAAGCTCACTTTTACTATAGATGTTTTTATCGGGCACACGCAATCTGGACTGAAGTTAACTTCCGGTCTGTTTATCGGTCTGGTTAGTGCCACTGGCTACAAACGCAGCTAATGATGAGTAATGAAGTTGGTCTCAGGTTATGGTGCTGTGGGATGTGTTTCCCTTACATACATTTATTTATTTGTAGCGACCTGAAAACTGACCAATTTTCCAAGAGGCTTTGTTGAATAACCATGAGCACGTAATGCACGTAATGCACGTTCATTTCATCCTGCATGTAAGGCAGTGTTTGTAAGCTTAGAGCTGCTTTGTTACTGTTTTGTTGCTGGGACAACCACTATTTCTCATGCTTAAAGCACCTCCTGCTGGAGGAGAATGAGTTTGCATTGAATTTTTTCAATTCTATTGGGGTGTCTAATGGAAGTTAAGTTAGGGCCACAAAAGCATGCATGCGCAGTAACGTTTGTTTATATTGTTGTCGTTGAAACGGTCTATAGTCAAATACAATTCAGATTTAAATGTCAGACAATCTTTTCAGTTTCTGTTTTGTCTGATAAGGCAAATAAGGTTAGGGTTTTCTTCAGCATTGACTTTTGTGCCATTATTTTTGGCAGGAGTTACTTTTTTTTCTTTTTGGACAATAAAATGCCTTGGGAAAAGCGGAACCACAAAGAATTCTCAGATATCATCTATCAACCACCCAGAACTCCCTAGAAACCTCTTAGCAACCACTCAGAACAGCGTAGAATAGCAGCAGGGAATTTTCCATGCACTGTAAATGCACCGCAAATCTTCTGTGCATTTTACTGTTGGTCTAGTAATCAAAAATAATGCTTATCAGTCAAATTGTTTATTTATTTATTTGCATTTGTCTGGAAGTGGAAAAATAGTTTAAATAGCATTTTCAGTTGAGACCAGTGTGATGATGTGCAGAACACAGAAATTACTGTGGTTTTTATTCAGGTTTTTAGTTTGATCCTGTTTTTATTTCTTGTTTCTTTTTATTCTTTTTTAAGCATCGGTCTTTCAAAGCTGTCCTTACGTAAACTAAATTAACTTAAAAAACTTTATATTTTGTCTATGTTCATTTTAAAAATTAGATCAACTGCCAAACATCAGTGCAAATCGTGCATGCGGAGCCATTTTTCTTCCAGCATGAGACCGTTTTTTTTTTTTTGTATTATAAAAATCCTTTTTAGCGTTCTGATCATTTTGCCATGCTAATTTCTAAATACATTTGTATGTGGAAACCTTTTATCAGCCACATTTCTTTATGTGCACCCTTCAGAGTCAAAGGTGAATGCATTTAGTACAGCCTTTAACTGCATATACATGCTGGTTTCAGTTAGTGTTCAGTTTAATGGAGGGTTCAGACTAGATGATGGTACATTACAGTTATATGAACCATTAATCAAGTAGCACTTTAATTCGCAATAGGTAAACTGCTAAATGTTTAATTAATGCAGTCAGACAGCTGCCTGGGGCTTATATATAATGTGTAGTGTGTATTGCGTTACAGAAAGATGCTGTTGTTGCTTCCTAATTGGAATATCAACTTAGTTTTCATGAATTGTGAAGTCTGATCCGGACATGCATGACAGGTTCAGTGAGATTCACCCAGCTTGTTTCACAAAGGAGAGCTGTATATCATTTAGGTTTTATTGAATTTTTGAAATCAGACCTGTTAATCAAGACCTGGTCTATTTTTAACTTTATGTCCTTGAATAATATTGTGTGTAATGTTTGAATAATGAGTCTGTGAAAGTGTGCACAGCTCACCAAAGTCTTGGTACATTACTGTCATCAGTAATCAGATGTATGTGCTTGAGTGCATTGCATATGAATATGTATGTTCATCTCAAATTTGTGTGATTTCTGCATCTCTGTCAGTAGAGATTACTATGGTTTAACCTCTCACTTCTGCTGCCAGAGGCTGTTTACTGACATTTCTTGTGTGGATTGTGCTTCATGTTATGTTTTTAGTACATTTTTTTTATTTTTTGCTTTTAAAGTTCTTTGTTACCTGAAGAAATGTTTGCCATCCAAATTAAAAGGACGCTAAAAATACAGAATAATATAAAAAAAATGACCCGAGGATCCAAATATTCTTTTTTTTTCTAAGATTGAGACTGAATAAGCCTTGAATGAAAAGATATGCAAAGCTTGTGACAGCACAAATATATATATATATATATATATATAAAAACAAAACTGATTGATTGGTCTCTATTGAACACTGGAGAACAGGTGTTTAACATCAGAGCTTTAACTGCTTGTTCTTTACTAGAATGCTTTATTGGCCAGTCAGCATCTAGAATAATACCTATCAGTTTTTATGTTGTCCCAGCTTGCCTGTCACAAAGCCAATGTCCCTTCTGGATGCATCTGAGTCTCAGTGTGACTGATAATCATCTGTAATCTGTGTCTCTCATCAGAGTGGGTGTTTGGGCCCCGTTCAGACAACCGCAGGAGCAAGAGTGAGGTGAACTGCATCAGCAGCAGCGTGAACGAAATGAGCGATCTCTCGCATCCAGTGGACGCTCACTGCATCGTGTACAATCACTCCGACTGCCTGAGCGTAGTGAAGCAGGAAGAACTTGTGGTCACCATCGATGAGACCTCGCAGCTACCTCGTGAAGCTTACAGTGGGACCTAAATGAGACCGAACGATCACCGTCTGATCCAGCCCTTTATAATGAGGAGAAAAGCATGTTTGCTTTAGTTTGATCAGCACCTGTGATGTTGAAAGCCGGCGTGTTGAAGTCAGCTGGCGGAAGACTTCTCCTGGAATGAGGAAAACAGAAGAATCTGGGAGACTTTAGAAGGAATGGACTCACTTTAAAGTACATTAAATGTTCCGTATTGGAGTGCTATGAGTAACTTTATATTTTCAAATCAAAAAAGAGAACGAGACACTTCTTTATCATTCATATCTGTCTTGTCACACACTGTTTCAGTTTATTTTTCTTGTTTTGTGGAGACATGCACTGTGAATCTAGAATAGTGTTCTGCTGTTATCCATTTCTCTACCTACAGCCTGCTATTCTCCCCACTTTCTGTGGATATTTATGGCTGAGTACTTATGGTATTTGCAAATACTCACATTTTACTCAATTTCAGGTTTTCTGCAATCGACTATGCTGCTTAAAAACAGAAATGCTTAGAGATCTCCTCCCTACAGGTTGCTGGAAATTTCACGTAATGAAGATGGTTTAGATAAACAGCCCTTGATGAAAATATGATCAATAATTAATCCACAATGGCTTTTTCTTCTAAGACAGTGTTACCAAAAATGTGTTTTATAATGGAGAGAGATGCTACACAAACACTTCTCACTGAAAATATATATTTAAATGGTAGAAAATGCTGTTAAATAGACTTTTGATAATATGCAAGTTATTTGTTGACAACTGATCTAAAAAAATCATATCTCTGTTTACTTCACAACTAAAAGGGCTATAATTTCAGGTTTCATCGTAGATGGTCGTCATAATGAAGCTTCAGATCTGAACATCACATTTTTAAAAGGATATTAAAGTCAATGTGTATTAAAAAGGCATAATTGCCAGAATTATGACTTATGAAATGTTTCAAACTATCTAACTTTGCCAGCTACTGCTGTCCTCTCTTTCATAAATTTGTAACAATAAAAGTAAAAAAACAAAATAAAGAAATAAATAGCTCTAGGCAGTTTACACGGTCACTCCTGTCATATCTACAACTTGTTTTGACCTTTGTTGCCAAAGTGTAATTGTTATGTCAGATGTCACAAAAAATATTAAATAGTTTTGTTGTAGGCCTAATTCATATGTCCAGTCATGCCGTGTAACAATAATATGTTGCAAAAGTTGTAGAAAAAACACAGAAAAGATGTTTTTCCTGTTGTTCATGTCATGTCCTGCATTTTACACAAATGCCACAAAAGTCACCTTAATAAATGTGTGACATGTCTAATTTATCTAAAATAACTTGCTTGGTATTCATTTGTACATAATTGTTTCTGCTACAAAAACAAAGCCTGGAACATTTAACTCAAAACGTTTTTAATGGCTTTTTTTTTGGTGATATTAATGCAAGCAGAAAATCAAGTTAGTCTTCAGCACAGAAAAGCTTTCCAATGTTGAGAATTTGTATATATATTTCTAATTCAATTTTATACATATTTTATATCTTTAACTATACTATTATAAATGTGAAGTAACTCTTATTTTTCCACTTTTTATTAGTATTATGTAAAAAATATGCGCAATTACGTAAAAAAGTAGGCGGGCGCGCCGTGACGTGACGTCATCACTACAGCATTCCGCACTTCCTCGCTCGCAGACCGAAAACTGTTTCAGTTGAGCGGCTTTGCGCTTATATTTCCACGACTGTTCATGTTTTGATCAATTAACAGAGTGCTCGTAAGTACAGATATCTATATCTATGCAGTGGTTAACGTTAATGGTGCAGGCAGCTTATGTTGTAGTTGCGTTTGTGAGGGAAACTGTCAGGGAGAAAGTCCAACTTTGTTGTGTGTTTATGATTACATTGCTTGTCCTCATCGTTAGTGTTTTGTCTTCTACTACCTTCTTTGCAACGATACAGGTGGCAAACGTCACTTTTACCCCATTAAAGTTATAAAGGATGTTAAACCTCTGCGGTAGAGTTTAAAAATCAAGGCTTTAAAAGGAAGATTATGAAAGAAAATATTATGATAAATTAACGTTGTGCTCATAAGTTTACAGAATGTGCAAAAAGGTAATAATGGAAACAAAATAAGAGGGATCTTAAAAAATAACATGCTATTTTTTTGTTTAGTGCTGTGCTGAATACGCTATTTCACATAACATGTTTACATGTAACGTTACATCACAAGACAAAATAGTTGAATTTATAAAAATGACCCCAGTCAAAAGTTTTCAAACCCTTGAATCTTAATATTATGTGCCATTCCATAGATTGACCACCACTGTTATTTTACTTTGTGATGGTAATTCATGAGTCCGTTGTTGGTCCTGAGCAGTACAACCGGCCATTCTTTGGTTTTCCAGCATCTTCTGCATATAACCTTTTCCAAAAATTACTGATTTTGAGATCCATATGGAACTGATGGATCTCACAACATTTAAGCTCGTTTGCATGCATTCAATGCTTTTTGCTTAGTTACAGTCAGTGTATTTTTTTTTTTATTGTCACCTACATAGTTAGGATTGGGATTTTTCCAGTAAAAAAATAAAATAAAATATCAGTCAACATTTGAAGTGGATCATAAACAGTCATTAAAGTTGTAAACATAAAACAGTATGTGCTCTTTTCTTTGGGCAATATTGATAAAAAAATAAATAATTAAATAAAAAATTAGATCCACTTCAAATGTTGACTGTTTAGTTAAAAATTCATGCAAGTTGTGCCACTTTTGGACATTGACTGTTACAGTTTGTACTGTATGAAGAGGTACATGATGTGCACTGGAGATGATGCAGTATTAGTTTATAAGGGTTAGGCCATGAATATGTGTGCATTTAAGTGATCGTTTGATAATAACGGAGTTTCGGGAGGAGCAGTGGCCGAATTAATCACAGCTGTTTCACATCTCCTAATCAAGATCGCCCAATCACCTCTTTCCTACTCGCTATAAATACTCCCACTTTCATCCTTCCTGCATCTCGCTTTTTGCAAACCCTCCCCCTCCCCTTCTCCTCCGTCCAGCTCAATCCTCTCCTCCGGGGGGCACCGAGAGCTCGAGCTGGGCGCCGAACCTTTGCCCTTGCTATAGGGCTCAGGCCTCTAGGGTTCGGAGCCTGCCGTTCTCCCGGCTCGCTTCCTGGACAGCTCGCCAAATTTGCTTTTAATATTAATTGCTAAATTCCCCCGCATTAATGAGAAAGCGCGAACTCGTGAAACAAGTAATGCAATGAGCAGAACGTTTGGTTGGTATGTCATTTATATAGTGTTTGTGTGTGATCTCGCACTTCTCATTTTGAGTCTGATCTGCTGCGGTTAGTTGTGACATTAAGAACAGCCAATTATCTCAACTCGCTTATTAAAATTAATGAAGTGTGTTTTAGTACAATAATGAATGTTACCACGATTCCTTAAATGGGATCAAGCATGAAGGCAGGCGGAGAAGCGATCGTAATTAGCCCATATTAACATTAAGATACTTGTGTTTCTGGCCCAACAGCCACCCTGCTTGTACTTGATTATTCAGCTTTATTCAGTTAAAACGTTGTTGTCAGATGAAGCTGAAGGAGACTTGAAGCAAGTTTTATTCTGTGAAACTGGCTAATAAAACAATATATCACATTAAACATCTGAAAGTAGGCCATCGCACTTCATACACATCAGGTGCCACAGTAGTATGTCATAAAAATTAATAACTGACGACATCCGTGCGTTTGCAAGGTCAAGAGTGTAATATAAGGTCTTGTGTGAATTTATTTATCAGATCTGAGTTTCTCGACGGGACCTTTATGATAATTAGCAGTATTTTCTCTCTGACATGTTTCATATTCGATGTCCTGGTTTGCAAGTTCAGGACTATTAGTCAGAAACTCTCTGATTTTTCAGATGTGAGACACAACACATCCCACAGATTTATGGGTAACTCCTTACATAAAGTTGCATTAACTGCTTAACATTAACTAACAATCAGCAATTGTTTTGTTACAGTATGTATCATTCTTTGTTAATGTTAATTAATAAAAATACAACTTTTTTTTCACATTATCTACAAATGCAATTTTAATTTTAAAGTAAATCTTGAAATTAACTTTAAGATATACATACTTTGAGAGTATTTTTGTTGTTAGTTAACAGTTAGTTCATGTTAAGTGTTACTTATTTACCTATAATTAGTTCTGAAAATGCAAGCATTCTACTTTGAATTCAATTAATTCAAGATTGATTGATTAATTCAATATATAAAAATTTCATATGAAAAATGAAAATTATATATTTTAGTTGCATTTAGTAAAATGTTAATTGCATAGTTTTTGCTGTTTTTATTGTGTATGTGCATGTTTTTAATATACAGTGTTTCAGTATGAAGTTTTATTTATATTATGTTTTAATTATTTATTTTAGTGTGTGTTATTTTAGTGTTTATGTATGTATATATATATATATATATACATGCACACTTATGACCCTAAAGGCTTTATTTATTATATAACAATATAGTAAAATCAGAAATATTATTAGAATGAAAAATTTATTTTAAAATTTTAATATATTCCTGTGATGCAAAACTGAATTCTCAACACCATTACTCCTATGCATTTATTAATTCATTTGTTTATATATATATATATATATATATATATTTGTATGTATTTTTGAATGATATAATTTTGTGTCACCTGTCTCTAGTATCAGTAAGCATGTCAGTACTGTCGCAGCTGATGGGTCAGTGGATGGATGTTCAGGGTTTCCTGATATTTCTGTGTGTGCTGCTGCTGGTGAAACA
>JAUMHQ010000089.1:16585239-16597051 GCA_032361165.1 Enteromius paludinosus | reverse complement strand
TACTCTTGCAATTAAAAGCACATTGTAATTACTGTATGTTGGACTGTGCAGTAAACAATCTAGCATAAAGTTATTGTTGTGCTTGAATATGTACTGTAGCAGCTAAAAGTATGAATAAGCAACACATGGAAGTGGAATCAACTCTTTGATAAACGGATGAGAAAATAAAGATGTTAAAATGAAAATGTTTACATTCATTATTTCTTAAACGTTAACAGAGCTGAAACAGGCACAAATGTTCTTGCACTCTCCATCAATAGTTTCATTATCTTGGGATTTTCAGTGACTCTTTAGTTGTGCCACGTTTATGAAAAAAAAAAAAAACCTTGGAAAAATTATCAAAATCTCTAACTAATAATTTCCAGAACTGAAAAACTTTGGGGAAAGCATGCATACTCAGACAGTTTGTATCACAAATATCAAAAAAAAAAAAGAATGATTGCTTAATGGAGAAATATTGGGGTTTGCATTTGCATTGATGAGCATCAATAGCTTGTTTGCAATCACATATCCCTCATTTATAAGAGATATACTGTGTGTGACTCCTGAAGCTTTGCTGGATGTACAGGGCATGTGGCTGCTTAGCCCAGTCATGAAAGTGCATATATAAAATGGACTTTGGTATATACAGTATATAACACACATGTATTTGGCGTGCATTAGACACGTGTCGGTATTCGGTACTGTGATATCAAGATAATGAATATGCACGCTATTGTTATCGTGGGCACTTTAAAATACTGAAAATAATTATTTCTGAAAATAATTCAGAATTTTGGATGCATTTTAAGAACAGTTTTCCCACTAACTGATAAAACTGCCTTGAAGACAGGTGTGCAGTCTGATGTAAACAAGCACAAATGAGAAGCACATGGCAGAACACGAAAGAGATGCACTGAATGAAAACACACTAAACAGGCGCTAAACAGCCATTACCTCGGAAACACCAGAAATAAAGCAGAACGTGCCTGTGAAGTTACAGCTCAAAATGCCCTACAGATCATTTAGTGTATAATTTTGAAAATGCCTATTTCGAGTAGAAGCAGAAACCCTTCTTTTCGAGCCTGTCTTTTTAAATGCAAATCAGCTGCTAGTCCCCACCCCCTTTTCCAGAATAGATCTGCACTATTACAGCTCATACCTACTAAAACATCTGTTTTGATTCTGATTGTAATGTTTATTGCACTGAAATCATGCGTTTTAAACCATATTAGTTTAAGCTTCTGTTATACAGCCCGAAAGTCACGATTTCAAACCACAACTCACAACTTCATACTATTTATATTATATCAACTAGATTGTTGGGTGAACTATTCCTTTACTTTAAGTACCATAGTGTTTGTCAGTTTGCAGCAACCCTGTCAACCCTTGCAGTAACCTCTGCAATTACATGCTGCGATTATGGTTGTAAGCCAGTTCTCTTTAAATATTTTAAAGATGACTGTACGAACATGCCACCATGTGGAAGCAAGACGAATGGGCACTTTCCAGTTGTCAAACTGGATTCAGGAGATTCAGAAGAGGTTTCCTGTAAACATGTAGTGAGTGCAGCACTCTGACGTCCTCAAGAATGTTAGCAGTGATTGCAAAGACATGAAGCATGTGAAAACAAGACTACTGGGTGCTTCAGCTGTCAAACTGGATTCAGTAGGGCTTGCTGCGAACCGGTTCATGCACTTGCAATTTAAATCATGCTGTAATTAGTGTATATTGTGATGACTACTGTTCTTAAATTACAGAAGTTATAAACCAAGCAGAAAGTTATTGTGACTGTTTATTTACTGTAACAGCTAAAAGTACAACATAAAATCAACTTTCTTCAATAAACATATTCAGGAAATAAAGATGTTAAAATGAAAATGTGTACATTAATTATTTTTGCAGTAAGAAAAGTAAACAAAGCTGACACAGTTACAGGTGTTTCAATACACTGGATATTACTACACACTTTTTTATTATTTTTTTCTTCAATCACACACCTCATTCTGCTTAATGAAATACTGACTACGTGAAAACAATGGTACTGTAGGAATACTTCAAATACCTCCAAAGTAATTAGAATCAAATACCTATTTACCATACCAAAAGATTTTTTTATTTTAAGTAAGGAAAAGAAGGGTTTGATTTTGGCTTTACTGGCAGAGGGTGCAGTGAGCACCAGGATGCTTCCATCCCTAAAAATGTCAATGAGAGCAGTTCATAAAAATAAGGTCTACCACTGATCTGGGATTACAGCCAACTCATTCAGATATCACTTAAAAAGTGACCTATTATATTGAGAATGGCAAAAGGCAGCTTAGGGTGAAGTGCACAGTAAGGATGGTTCAAAAGAGGCTCGTAGGGGCAGGACTGAAGTCACGGAAAGGTAGAAAAAAGTTCTTCTTAAATAAGAAGCAAGGAAGAACCAGGCTGAGGTTTGCAAAAGACCATAAAAAATTGACTTTTTTTCTGATGAGTTGAATTTTCAACCGTAGAAAGCCGTCAATAACACTTTCACACAATTTACTGTGTAAATGTACTGTGAATATATTTTGACAACAAACAGAAATTGTGTAATTTAGAAGGTAATTTTAAAACTGCATTATGTGCAATTTACATGTTGGCATACACTTTAAAAGCTGAGCGTTGATTATTGTCATTAAAAATAAATAATTACTCAATTTAATTTGAGCTTTGTTGGTGATTGTAAACCATTAATGTAAAGGGGGTTCCCTGTTAGAACATGACATGAAGCTGATGTAAACTTCTATCCCTAAGAAATTAGTCATTTTAACTGAATTATTTTAAAGAAAGAGCATATACATATTTACACACACACACACAGAGAGAGAGAGAGAGAGAGAGTACATGTAGCAAATGCTAACAGTGGCATGGATTTGTTTGTAATAATATTACTAAATGGTAACCAATGTGGTATGTGATGTGACTATAGGATGTTGTGGAATTACTCTCAATGAGACAATATGTTAACCATGTAGATAACTTCGGGCCATTCACAACACATTCCATCTTTAATATCTCAGTGTTTTTACATTGACAATTTGTGCTGATGCACTATAAGCTGTTATAATTAACTCGTGAGACTCATCTTGAACTCTAAACTCTTTCTCATCAGACAAGAAATTCTTTACACTCTCCAGTGTTGAGCTGTGGACGGGGTGGAGATGAAGATGTGAATATATATCAGGCTTTTCTGAATAGAAACACTAGGAGCTACTTCTCATTTGCTTCATTAAGTCTCTCAGACAACTCAGTCTTCAGACACATTCAGGAACAAGAGCTACAATCATGTAAGTAATGAGCTCAAATATTGTTTCACGCTCGTGATATCTGATTTTAGACATTATTATTTCTGGAATTTTGGTAGATTTAACTGATTTTGATTAAGTGTACCCAGGAGCATCTTTAGAAGGCTATTGTACTTCTAAATATTTCTATGATTTTCTCTGTGCATTTATATATACACATATATATATATATGTGTGTGTGTGTGTGTGTGTGTGTGTGTGTGTGTGTGTGTCAAATAATAATGGCAATAAATGAATAACAAACCAACAACCTGCTTTCGAATAGTTTTGCTTATGATCAGTCAGTGATGATAAATTAATTATGTTTTCTTTTGAAAGGTCATTTAAGGCTGTTAGACTTGAGTCAAAGAGGTGGACAGAGACAATCAGCGAGGCGGGTGGCTCATCCGTTTCTGAGGATGTCACCCCCAGAATCACACATTTTTCCTCATGGAAACATGTGGAGCCTGTGGTAAATGGTACGGGATGTTTGAAATATAATGCATGACGAAAGATGATGATGGGTGTAAACAAAAACTGTACTGTATGCAAATAATTTTCATATTGCGTAATGTGTGACAAAATTTAAAACTGATAGCCCTACTCTAATTATTATACATTTTCGTTTTTATTTCTTAGGTCTGCCATTGCAGGTCTGTTCTGTTGACCTTAACAATTCCAGAACGGGACAGAATCGACAAGAGCATCACACAGATCGTTATCTTAGCGATCACCTAATCATCCGCAGAGGACAGTGTTTTGAGATGTGGATTGAGCTGTCCCGACCTTTTGATTCAAACTGTGACCAACTTCACCTGGAGCTGAGACTATGTCAGTTAAGGCCTTTTTTCATTAGATGACAACCTAAAGGAACTGGGTAGAAATATATTACATTTGGAAAAACAAAACAAGTCCAAAATATCTTAGTCATTCAATTTTGCTGTATTTTCTAATTTAATATAAGATTTTCCTTTTCATTGTAAAACTTGGTTACACTTTATTTCAAATGGCTACATTCTCCTTACTATAAGTAACTTTGTAACTACATGTCAAGAACATATCAGCTAATTCTCAATAATTTGCAACTACGTGTCTACTAACTTCCAGAGTTGACTGTGAAGACCTGTTCACACCAACCATTATAACAATAAAGATAGCGATAAAGATATAGTTTTAAAAATCGTTCTTAATATTAAAGAATAGCATAACTATAACAATAAAGGCACAGAGAAACGATACAATTAGAATCAGTTCCAGAATTTATTTTTCCGTCTGATGAACGATACAATCAGCCAATCAGAATCAATCCTGCTATTACTAGGTTGTGAATTTAAAGGCAAACGCATATGTGCTTAGAACCAACAGACAATATCGTCTGCTGATGTGGACGCTAATATCTTTATCGTTCTTGGTGTGAAGAGGGCTTACAGCCCACATTTCTGACTAAGCACACACACGTCGTGGCCTAATGGATAGGGAGTTGGACTTATAACCCAAAGGTTGTGAGTCCCAGGTCAGGCAGGGATTGTAGGTGGGGGGAGTGAATAACCAGTGCTCTCTCCACCTTCAATACCATTACTGAGGTGAGACCCTTGAGCAAGGCACTGGCTGATCACTGCTCCGGGTGTGTGGTTGTTCACTTCTCACTGCTGTGTGTGTGCACTTGGATGGGTAGAGCACAAATTCCTAGTATGGGAAACCATACCTGGCTGCATGTCACGTCCTTTCTTTTTTTTTTTTCTTCCCTTTCCTTTAAATCCTTGAGCTCGTGAGAACAGGACTGATTGGCTGTCAATGTTTGTATCCTTCATCAGCTGGAAAAAGTTGTTCTGAAAATGATTCCAATCATATTGTTTCTCTGTGCCTTTATCATTATAGCTGTGATGTGAACTCTGCTATTCTTCTCAAACAATTTTTAGAACTATCTTTGTTATCTTTATAGTTATTGTGCTTTTTTCCCAGAAATACAAATCAGAGCATATCCTCACCATTATTTCCTCTTCTTGTGTGGGTTTCATAGGTAATATCCCATCAGCATGGAGCGAGATGCTCACGGTTGTTCCATTAGTGAAGGAATTTAAGAAAGACTGCTGGGAAGCCAGGATCATAGAACAGATTCAAAACCGAATCAAACTGTGTGTTTACTCTCAGTCAACTGCTTCTGTTGGACGGTACAAACTTACTATTGTAACCAGCTACCCAGAAGGAAAGACCACTTCAACTGAAAATGATATTTACATACTGTTCAACCCCTGGAGTACATGTATGTGCATGATATTGGATCTTTTCACCCTGGTCTAACTAAACAATAATGAGGTAAAAATAGAAAACACTGTTAAATCTCTTTATCAGATGATGGTGTGTACTTGGCTGATGAAGCGGAGAGAGCTGAGTATGTGCTGAATGACATGGGCAGAATCTACTATGGAACTAAACAGCAGATTGCCTGCAGAACATGGAACTTTGGTCAAGTAAGAGCCTTTATTCAGATTCATAAAAAAGTTTATGCATTTGTTAACTGCTTGTTCTGTAATCTCTTATTCCTAGTTTGATGAAGAAGTCCTGGCTGCTTGTTTCTATGTGTTGGAGAAGAGTGGTGGGCCTTGCACCGGATGGGGAGACCCTGTTAATGTGGTCAGAGTGATATCTGCATTTGTGAGTTTTCCAGCCTTTAGATGTTTGGGATTAGACAATCTGATTAGAACGAGGATAATATCAGACAGCAAAATAACATTTTGACATTTAACCTTTGCAACAGATTAATGTCAGTGACAACAGTGGTGTGTTGGTGGGTAGCTGGTCAAGTACCTGCAATGATGGAACTTCTCCTACTGCTTGGTGTGGCAGCAGCGCCATCCTGAAACAGTACCACAAAAGTGGAGGAAAACCGGTCAAATATGGACAGTGCTGGGTCTATGCTGGAGTCACGAACACAAGTAGGATGTTAAAACATATTGAACTAAGAAAAAAGTAAATTGGCCAATTTTGTGATTAGATATGTGTATTAAATTAATTATTCTCTCTGTCTTCAGTTTTGAGATGTCTGGGCATTCCCACTCGTCCAGTCTCAAACTTCAATTCTGCTCATGACACTGATATTTCATTGACAACCGATGTTTATTTAGATGAGAAATTTGAGTCACTTGAGCATCTAAACCGCTATCCAGTCTGGTAAGATCATGATCGTTATGATTGCATTATGCAACTTTCTTGGTTGATTCTCCTCTTAATGCAGGAACTACCATGTGTGGAATGAGGCCTGGATGACTCGGCCGGACCTGCCATCTGGTTTCGGAGGTTGGCAGGTGGTTGATTCCACTCCTCAACTAACCAGCCAGGACAATCGTTGCTGCTGCCCTATTTCTGTTGCTGCAATTCACAGTGGGCAGGTTCAGCATGACGCGGCATTACTATTTGCTGGAGTATGTTAATGCCTATTACATCTATCATTCCTGTCATAATGTTACACGTTTCAGGAAATAAATCTTATGCTGTTTGAATTACAATTATAGTTAATTCATACTAAAAAAATGTTTTATATTTTTATTCTGCACCCTTAAATTAATTGTAACTCTGGATCCTGCTTCAGACATAGGAACAGAATTAGAGCGTAAATGAACAACTTGCATTTGTGTGCTTAAGAGTTGGAACTTTATGTTGTAGGTGAACAGCGATAAAGTCTATTGGCAGCGCAAAGCGGAAGAAAACTTTGCTGTAATTCAGGTTGAGAAGAACGCAGTAGGTCACTGCATCAGCACAAAAGCTGTTAGCTCAGATCAACGCTTAGACATCACACACCTCTACAAACATCCAGAAGGTGAAAACCTACACATGTACATCACAACTACACATCACTCCAGTATGAGCTGTACATATAGAAAATACCAGGATTTAGAGGTCCTAATGATATACACACCAGTCACTAAAGCCAAACATCTGGCTTTAACCATTGCAGCTGGTCCTTAGTTTAAGCATGTCCTTAGCTGGACATAAGCTAGTGTAAGCTGGTTATCTGCTGCTCCAAGTAGCACTGACTCAGGACCAGATTAGGACCAGCATTTGACCAGCTTAAACTAGCTCATGAAATATAAAATTCAATGGCACGATTTCACAGACAGGGCTTGGACGAAGCCAGGATTATACCATTAGTTGAATTAGAACATTTGCTTAGAACCCCCCAAAAAAGTGGCACTGATATTTTTAAGATCAGTCAGTACAAGTTTATTTCAGTTGAAACAGCTCAGACTTACATTTTAGAGTAGGAATAGGCATAAGCCTTGTCTGTGAAACTGGGGGAATATATTAATATATCAAATTAAGCAGTTGATATTATTATCTTATTATCGTGGTCAGGATAGTTGGTTTTCTGACTGGCTAGTTCTGTCACAGTGGCAGATGGGATTTCAGTTATTTTTGAAAGTAGGGATGTTTTATGCATGCTATCCAAAAACAACACGTTTAATATACATGAGTTTAATTATTTATTATTTTATCCCATTCAGGTTCAGACGGGGCACGAACTGCTGTAGAAACAGCCTGCCTCAGTGGCTCCAAACAGTCTGTATACACGCTGTCCAACACTGAGGACGTGATCATTGACGTTAACATGAAGGGTGATGGACCATGTGTTGGTCAGGATGTCGTGCTTTCCATCATCCTTAAGAATAAATGCAGGTCTCCTCGGAGCCTCACTCTGTACAGCCAGGTGGCAGCCATGTACTACACCGGAGCCCAAAAAGCCTTGGTGAAAAAGGACCAGACACTCATTGAGTTGAAGTCATATGAGGGTAATAGATGATGGAAGCTTGTAATCAGAATTTTAAGTTATTTCAAGTTACTAAATCTATCGGTTACACTATTTTGATAGTCCACTTTACAAATTCCACTTGTGACTTTGTAACTACATGTCAACTAATTGTCATACTAATTCCCATTAATTTTGACTGAGTAGACTGTTAGGGTAGGTTTAGGGTCAGTAGAATAAGCACTTGACGTATACTTTCTTTTTGTATATTGTGGACCCATCAATATAAAGTTATAAAGCAAACAGAATGACTGCTGTTTGACATGTAGTTGAAAAGTTACTTACTGTTAGTAGAATGTCTAAAGTCTACTATGAAAATAAAGTGTTAACAAATAGATATCTTCAGTGCACTGAGTGTATACTGAATACATTACTAAAAAAAATTGTTTTAAGTTGTTACAAGCAATGGCCACCCAACCTAACATAGCATTTTATGCTGTTTTGGCTTAAAATGCAGATATATACTTTCAGTAAATACTTAAATTACAGTTTCTAGTTTTTCTGCCTTTGGTGCAAACCATAGTCAAAGCAATCCTACCTTAGCATTACATTCTCATTACATGGTTGACATACAGTATATCATCTGTGAAGACAAATCAATGACCAGAATGATTATTCATTTTAAGGCAGATTTGGTATGTTTTCCTCTCTAGTCCAGATTCTGGAGTGGACCTTGCCGTATGAGGACTACAAGGAATACCTGGCAGATCAAGCAGCGCTGATGCTCACTCTTTCTGGACGAGTCTCAGAGACTACACAGACACTGACCACCCAGTTGAACTTTAGATTGCGCACACCGGATCTCATTATCATTGTGAGTTTTCTTTATCATGAATTCTTTATATTCAAGTTAAATTTCACACAACTAGTTTCTTATGTAAAGCATATAATTTGCAGACTATTACCTGATTGTCTTTCTTTTTCAGCCTCTTTGTGGTGGGGTAGTGGGCAAAGAGATGACGTTCAAAATCAAATTCCAGAACCCACTTCCCTGCGTACTGAAGAATGTTGTTTTTCGGTTTGAAGGACTGGGATTGCAGTATGTAAAAACAATTAACTATGGGTAAGACATTCATTTTTGCAACCTGACAAAATTACAGGTGAGTGATAAGTAAAATGTATACAAATTGAATATGCCATACTAATTTTGTCTTTCTGTCACAACAGTGATATTCCAAGTTTGGCCGCAGTGAACCTGACAGAGACCTTCGTTCCTAGATATCATGGGCCACATAAACTTCTGGCATCTCTCCACTGTCCTCAGCTCACTCAGGTTCATGGATTCACCAACATTGATATTCATGAAAAGATTGAGACTTGATACTTGATTATTTGCCCAAGTAAATATACAACCATTGTGCTAATAGTTATAATAATAAATCACATCTCATACAGTATAAGTAAACTCATACAGTTTAAGGATTTTGAAGGACCTATTTGTGGATTGAAGTATAAAGATGTTTATCACATGCCAGGTTACTAAGATGTATTTTTTGTAGCAGTCTATTTAATAAACATTTAATAAATACTTCTTAATTCATAATAATTTAATGTCAGTTATGATGTGTAATTAAGCACTACTGTCTTCCCTCTAATAATGGTGTTTCAATAATGATTGAAGAACCAGTTCTTCAGTAATGCTTTACAATAATATCATGTTCTAAGCATAGATACTAAAACATATGTAAGAATAACTGTGAATTAGATAAATGACCTGTGTTTCACAACCAATAGTGACATACACTTTACTTGAAGATTCACAACTAAATAAACACTGCAGTGAACAGGTAACATTTCTAAATGGCAGTGGTTTTGTGATGTGCTATATGATTCTAGGTTGGCTGTCAATAGCTTTATATAGACTCACTTATCAATCTCATTATTGAGCATTGGGTTTTCACAATGAATGAAAAACGCTGCGAATTTGAAAATGCTGTGTCCACGAGTGTCAGATTCAGTGATTATAAAGGGAGACTTATTGTATTGTCAGAATCAGAATCAAGTGTATTTACTTTTAATAAAGTAATTCAGAAACAGTCAGAGAAGAGTTTGAAAAGAGTTTGAGATGCAGCTGCATCACACAAAAGACATTTTAAAGGAGACATCAGATGACAAGTTGGTATGATACTTTAGTGTCTTCATGAAATGTCTGTAACATGCTTTGGTTAAAATTCCACAATGTTCATGTAAAACAACACCCTTTCTACCTTGTGAAAAACAACTCTCTCTTTAAATATTGATGAGCCACTGCTATGATCTAATATCGGCACAGACATGTGAATGTGTATATGACTCAGAGGTGGTCTTCCTATCTATGTAGGAACCTTTTCAGCTTTTGCTGTCTCTGAGCTGTCAGACATGCCAGAAACTAAATGCAATAAAAAATTATACAATATTGCCTTCCATGTTATTTATATAAACTGCAGTTTATAGTCTTGATTAATATTGAGTTTAAAATTATGTACTTTACCAATAATCTGTACCCATAAACAATGTAACGTTTTGACCACCATGTAGAAAAGCTTGTTAGTATTGATGATGACATTCATTCAAACATCACGTTTATTATTAACATTATTAACTTTAAAACCTTGAGTTACTTATCCTTACACAAATAAGTCAAAGAAAATGTCTTGGAGAGAATTAACCCACTTAATC
Organism: Enteromius paludinosus; assembly: GCA_032361165.1. Lineage (NCBI taxonomy): Eukaryota > Metazoa > Chordata > Actinopteri > Cypriniformes > Cyprinidae > Enteromius > Enteromius paludinosus. The sequence goes on along the minus strand of JAUMHQ010000089.1, from coordinate 16,586,302 downwards.
CCACGGGTCACAATAGTGACCATAAAAATGTTTTTCAAATATAAAGCTCTTAAAACCTTACTGACTGATGTAGTGCACTTCCTGCAAACATGGAAAAATAAAGGGTCTCAATTAATTATGTGACGTTTTACAAAATTAGTGCAAATTGTCAGATGACCAGAGCAGTTTATTTCCTGTTTGCACCTTGAGAAAATGATGACTGCATCAAAACTCCAAAACAAAGGGCTTGTAAAGTATGTTTACATAAAGATATGACATATATTTTTGGTACATATTATCTTTAGAGTGTTTAGTATTCATATATGCATTCACAAATATTTATTTTTGTTGAGTGTGGTCATAGAGTTGAGCAAAAATCTTGATGGTCACAATAGTGACCAGTGGGATAACAGTGAATTTAGCTAATCCAATGGCAGTTGTTTTTTTTTATCTCACTGTTCATATCAATTTTGCATTTTTGTACATAATACCCTAGATCGTGATCAAACTGCTTAAAATAGCTAATATTTAAAAATTATGAATGCAGAAATATGTGATTTCATTACTCACTTTATCCCAGAGAATAAAGCACATTTTTCACACACTTTGCCCAAAATAATGTCCAAAAATATTTATTGATTATTCTTAAAGGGTTACCAATGATGCATCATTTGGATGTTTTCATGTCTGGGAAAAAATTGTTTGCTTATGTCTTTTTAGGATGAAATACGAGATGCCTGTCAATATATTACTTTAATTAGGTCTTAACGTAATACAGCAGCTTAATATGCTGTTGTCTGTGTCATTAATGTTAATTAAACAACAACAAAAGAAAAATATTGTCAATATCTGCCCAACTGTCAACAGAGGTCACTCTTTTGTTATGTTCACCCTCACACCACACAGACTGATGCACTTCACCCTGGACTGCATTTCCCATCAGTCATTGCACTAATTGCATACACACAGCTGTCACCAGTCACACGCTCAACTGAAGGACATCACAAACACACACACACACACACACACACACACACACACACACATGTTGGGTTTACATGTTTTATGGGGACATTCCATAGGC
>JAUMHQ010000089.1:16560888-16583532 GCA_032361165.1 Enteromius paludinosus | reverse complement strand
AAACTAACACAATGAAAACAAAACCAAACCAAGAATGCAAAAAACACAGTGAATAAACAGACATGAAATGTGACATTTCCTTGGGGAGGCCCTCAGTGGAAAGGCCAGGTGAGTCCGCTGGTGGGCGTTCTGGAGGGCGCTCTGGTGGGCACTCAGGAGGGCGTAAGGGAAAGCGCACGGAGGACGCAGCAGATGCTGGAGGGCACACTGGAGGTGCAGCAGACGCTGGAGGGCGCACGGGAGGTGCAGCAGACGCTGGAGGGCGCACGGGAGGTGCAGCAGATGCCGGAGGGCGCACGGGAGGTGCAGCAGACCCCGGAGAGCACACGGGAGGCACAGCAGACGCTGGGAGTAGCGCTGGAAGTGCGAGCTCAGGGACTGGAGTTAGCTCTCCTTGCTATAGATCCAGCACATGGCAGGTGGCGTCCACTGCTGGTGTGGAAGGACCCTCATTCATTGCCTGCTCCTCAATTTGTTCAGGCAGCGCAGCAGGCTCTGGAGGGTGCTCGGGAAGTGCGAGTTCAGGCAGGCGCTCGGGAAGCGCGCGTTCAGGCAGGCGCTCGGGCAGCGCAGAGATCTTCGGTCTGGCTGGGCTGAGGGATACTGAGGGAAGGAGTATGGGAATCGTGGCAGTGAGGGAGGATGCGGACACTTTGGGGCAGTACATGGATGAGCCTGGTTGGTGATGAGCTGAAGTGTCAACCAGCTTCCGGATGGGCGTAGGACAAACATCCTCAAAATCAACCTAAAACTCAGAATTACTTAACTCAAGAACTAAATTTAGGAATTCAGCTACAGGTTTAAGACAATCCTCATGACGAATGGAACAAAATAAATCATTATCTTTTAGTCCCTTCCGGAAGTTGATATTAAGGATGGAATCACTCCAGCTCACAAGATGGAAAACTCTCAGAAACTCCTCCATGTACTGCTCCAAAGACATCTCTCCTCGCTCGAGTTCATAGAAACTCCTCAGCCCAGCTCATCTCTGGAACATTTTTCCATCATTGTCTCCATGTCTCTTGTTCTTTTAGGGTCCGTCAATCTGTAACGTTTGGTGCTGGAGAAGGAAAGCGCCGGAGACGTGGAATAAAATGAACATAAAAGTCTTTTTAATGATAAATCAAAAACATGGAGAATATCCAAAAACCTCAAAAGAAACATATCGATAACACCTTACACAATAGTTGATGGACAAGAATGAACTCAAAAGACATGGGTTTTATACACAGACGAACTGATTACTAAAGGGACAACAGCTGGGGAAAACACAGGTGGAACATAATCAACTAATAATGACTTAAACACAGGAACAACCAAAAATGGGCACACAGCAAGGAAGACAGGAAGACATCAACTGAAACTAACACAATGAAAACAAAACCAAACCAAGAATGCAAAAACACAGTGAATAAACAGACATGAAATGTGACAGTAGTCTGGGCCGCATTCCAGACAAAAGTTTAAATGCATCTAGTGGCTAAAACCACATATAAATTTTACTCCTCTTAAAATATTAATATTAACATGTTATAGGCCTGGCTATGTGCTATTAATCAGATATAACTGTGCTAATGCAACACATCGCCGTGGACAAGTACAGTTGCTGAGCCTCACCTTCATTAAAAGTAGCAAGCCAAACATATGTGTCCAGTGCTGAAGGCACGCTCCCCTATTGCACGTTTTTTGATCTTGAAATAAGCTGATACTCTAAATACAGCGTTTATCTTTTAGCTTGTTGACGTGAAAATAAATTGTAGACATGACGTAAATCAGATATTCATTGTTGAACACTTCATTATGGGATTTAGTTTAAAGTGAAATCCAAAGGTTAATTTGTGGTATCAGGCTAAAGCAAATTATGTTTACAAATAAGATTAGACTTGACTTTTCTATGCGTGACATCTAGATAGAAGCGGGACCAGAAAGGTAGGGAATGAAATCTGGCAGATTTTGATGATGTTTCTCTCTTTTTTTCCTTCTCAGTGTTGCGGTGTTTTGGCATTCCTACTCGTCCAGTGTCAAACTTCAGTTCCGCTCACGACACTGACGCTTCATTGACGACAGACGTTTATTTAGACGAGAATTTAGAAGAGATTAAACACCTTACCCGTGATTCAATCTGGTAAGAGTCTTGACAGTGTTATTACCATCACTTAATGTATAAAAAATACAGATTATTTTTATGTAGTATATTAAGCATCTGTTCATTAAGCTTTCTGTTACTCAATCTAGATATACTATTTTAAGTTTTATACTTTAATTCTACTTACTTTGTTTTTCTAAATTTATATGATATTATGTTTTTATTTATTTCTGTTTTATTCTCTATTCTCTATGAGTACCTAGGGCAGGTGTCTCCAACCTTATTTCATTTCAGAGCTACTTTTTACAAATGAAATTAGCAGAGAGCTACCCATGGTTTACAACATAATTTAATTTCTTAAATAATGTACCAATCCAAACTGTTATACACAGTAATGTTAAAATGCGCAGTAAATGTACAATGAAAGAATTTCACCAAGTTTAACATATAGTAGAAAACCATAAAAGTAGCAGCACTTTGCATGTTTTGTTTGCATAAATAAAAAATATATATATATTAAAATGATGGCCAGATTTTAAACTGAAAAACATGTTATCTATTGACATGTTTATTTAATGTCAGTCCATTTTTTACTTTATTTCAGGTAAGAAAAATATAATATTTAGTTTTAAGTTTATTTATGTAACACTAGCAGTACAGTAATTGTCCTTTTTCTATAACATGGTAGCATTTGTGATATAGTGAGATAAGTTGTGGCACCATTGTTGTTTTAATAAATTTTGCTTAATATTCAAAATTTCTGCTTTACTTTATGCAGGAACTTCCACGTGTGGAACGAGGCCTGGATGACTCGGCCGGACCTGCCATCTGGTTTCGGAGGTTGGCAGGTGGTCGATGCGACTCCTCAGGAGACCAGCCAGGGAATCTTCCGCTGCGGTCCCACCTCTGTTGCTGCGGTCCGTGCAGGACAGGTCTACCTCAAATATGACACGCCCTTCGTTTTTGCTGAGGTATGCTAATTCTTCACAAATAATTGTAATGCATAGATTTATAGATGTATAATATGGTAGGTCTTAGTAGATAATATTTGGCTCTTTTTATTTGTAGGTGAACAGTGATAAAGTCTACTGGCAGCGCAAAAATAACGGGACCTTTGCTGTGATTCGGGTTGACAAGAGTGCTGTAGGTCGCTGCATCAGCACCAAAGCTGTTGGCTCAGATGAACGTGTCGACATTACGCACCTCTACAAATATGCAGAAGGTGAAAATCCTCATGAAATTATGGTTTCAATTGAGATATTTTCACTTACACATTTTCACTTATTATTTTTTTTATTATTATTATAAATGTAAATTAATCACTGGTTACAAAGTCACTTGGTTTAATCCAGATTGTTAGTATCCAAATATATAAACCAACACATCTTTAATTTAATTAATTTTTTTTTAATGGAGGAGTAGGCTTGTCAATGTCAAAATTATTTATGTAGAACAATTAAAATGTGACTAATGTGCTGTAAATCAAAATTTAAAACATAAAAACTTAATGTCAATTTAATGTCAATTTAATTTCATTTCATTTCATTTCATTTCATTAAGTTAATCATATAGCACAATTGTACAAATATACTGTACATTAAATCTTTAGGATTTGTTTTTAAACAGACATACAGTTGTGGTTTCAAAATGATCTATTTTATGAATATGTACATTAAAAATGAGACTTAGGACTAAATATCATGTTCATCACTCTGGTTTCTTTGGTCAGGTTCAGCTGAGGAGCGCACCGCTGTGGAAACAGCCTGTAGATACGGCTCCAAACGGTCCACCTACTCTCCCGCCGGTGACAGCGATGTGACGCTTGACATTACTATGGAGGATAAAGGGCTATGTGTTGGTCAGGATGCTGTTCTGAACATCGTTCTGAAGAACAACAGCAGCTCACCTCGTAGTGTCAATCTCTACAGCCAGGTGTCAGCCACGTACCACACTTCAGTCAACAGGACTTTCCTGAAGAAAGACCAGACCAGCCTTGAGCTCAAGCCTCATGAGGGTGAGACATGATAGAATGGATAATGAACTGAATACAACACTTAACTACAACTGTTTACCAGCAGAACAACACATTAACAATGCAAAACAGCTGTGATATTAACTAATTATTACAAACTTTAAATTGTTGGAAAGGTGTAATTTTAGGACTCCTAAATAGATATTTTAGCTTTTTTTTTTTGTTAAAAAAATTTGTAAAGTAATAGATTTATTTATGACAAGTGCACCTAAAAAAACACCACAGGAGTTCAGACCTCTGTCACAAAAAGCCTTTCATTGTTCCCTTTTTCCCTATCTTTGGAAAATCATAAGGAATTGTATCAATTGAAAACCTAAAGTCTCAAATTCATTCTTTGAAACCCATTTTAAAGTCAGACATTGCATTAGCATGGAAATGGTAAATCAAAACCAAATTACAAAATGTTTTCATCCATTAATTATAGATATGTTAATAATAGATATGTTAAATGCCTGTGTTCATAAAAGTGACAGTTAAGGTAAAAATCTAAGTTAATCTAGCAGTTTAAATAAAGCTTGAAATAAGTTATACATTAGATGAAAAAAAAAAAAAAAAAGAATTTCAGTTATTTGCCTAGGCAACTTTTTACATTTAAGTTAAAGTAACATACATTAGTGAAAGTAAACCCAGAAAAACAAATGAAAGCTATTTCGAAATATTTCGATTTTTTTTTTTTTTTTTTTTATTATAAAAAGAAAAAAAAACACAACAAAACGACAATGAAAAAGTAAATATAAAAATAAAAGCTAATTCAAAACATTAATATTTTGTAATATTAGTAATACTATAAAAAAGATGAAGTACACTAAATCTTCATTAATATAGCGTTGTATACTAAACCAATTGTTTTCCTTGTGAAATTAAACAAATATACTCAAAATGTAATGCAAATTAGAAATGTTGCCTTTGCAACTAACAGACATAAGCTGAAGTACTAAAATTTAAAAAATTGTAGAAATGTAATAAACAATAGAAAATGACATTAAAAACTATTTAGACATATAATATAATAAAAATTAAATTAAAATATAATATATTAGTAAACATTAAAAAAAGTAATATAAATGTATAAAATGTGTTCTATTTTTGTTTAATATGGTAACTCAGACTGTAATTAAAAAAAAATGTTCTGAGTCATTATGTTTTTTGACATAATATTTATGTAGTATGACTCTTTTGGCTTTCCAGTCCAGTCTCTGGAGTGGGAGCTGCAGTATGAGAACTATAAGGATCATCTGTTGGGTCATGCAGCGCTGATGCTCACTCTCTCTGGACGGGTCACTGAGACTGGTCAATCTCTGGCCAAACAGTTCAGCTTCAGGCTGCGCACACCAGACCTCATCATAACTGTGAGTTCACATGACTCGCTGTATATTGAGATTACACATGATATTATCCATTGGGGCTATATTGCATGAGCGTGGCTTGTGTTATATGCTATTTTATTTCTAGCCTGTAAGTGATGCTGTGCTGGGCAGAGAGCTGAAAGTAAAAATCAAGTTCCAGAACCCACTGCCCTGTGTGCTGAAGAACGTCATATTCCGGATTGAAGGACTGGGAATGCAGCATGTCAAAACCATTAACTATGGGTAAAGACATTAATTTGCAATGACTGAATCAAATAGTTGTTTGTAATACTAAATAACTTTTACATTTATATTTTTGAAATAACCTTTTTTTCATATTTTCAGTGATATTGCAGACCAAGCCTCAATGTATCTGACAGAGACGGTTGTTCCCAAACGGTCCGGCCCACAGAAGCTTCTAGCAACTCTTGACTGTCCTCAGCTCACTCAGGTGCATGGAGTCACAAACATCCTTGTCAAAGATCACTGAATAATCTTCACTTCATCTAATCAGTGCAAACATCTACATTCTTAAAGCACTGAAAACTGCACTGTGGCTTCAGCATTTTCGTATGAGTATGTGTTTGACCTAATCTATGCAATACAAGCGAGGTACAAATCCTAGTAAAGCCATGGTAAAGCCTTTTCTTGTAGATGTATGCCAATCAATAAAAGGAAAAACAAAACTTTTTTGTCATCATTGGTGGCTCTCAGTTTACTAATTAACCAAAACCACAGCATCTAGCTGGTTATAAGACTCAAACAGCACTGAAACAGGGTGGAATAAAAGTGTTTCAAAACTAATAACCATGAAAACAATAGAGCAGTTTTCATATATCAGTTTACACATAAGCATTTCAAAAGGTCATTCATTTTATTCTACTACAACATCTAAAACTGTTAAAATCAACCTAGGATCATTAGAAATATGTGCCTCTTCATACAGTTTTGCAAAACTGAAAAACATTTACACACACAGGCATTTACGTGTTTAAAGCAGTCACATTTATTGGCCTCTTCTATGCACATTTACTAAATAGCCAGACAAGCTGGCAAACGGTTTTAGAGACATTTTACAATGGGACTCTCCACAAAGATTACTAAAAAATAAATACAAGACTCAAAAGTGTTGCACAGATCAAAAATATACAAAGGCTTATAATGTAAACTTTGAAAACATTTTACATAAGAAACACCCTGGAAACGATTTTAAAAGGTATTCTATTTACACGTTTTTACAAAAAGAATAAAAAAAAAAAATCATTTTAGTTGCTTGAAGACTTCAGTCTAGTACCAGAAGAGAGACCACATAACTTGTGTTGTGTGTTCAGTACAGCTAGTGTTTGTCTGACTCTGAAATACTTTGGTACACAAATCTTTGCATGTTACCATTCACCAAGCATGCTTTAACTTTATCAATATGAGATTTCAATTCATAATTGCTTTTGCTATGTGTTACCTATTCCTGTTTAAATAGCCTTAGGTACAGCAATAAACACTGTGAAAACCTTCACAAACATACTAAACATCAGTGCAAATTTTAAGGTTAGACTTTACAATGTTGGAATGGTAGCTTACATTGTCTTGGAGATAGATAGTGAAAGTCTTTGCCAACTTATAGATTGCTCTGGTTTGTAAATGTGTGTTTTTCCCTTTGTATAACATTGTTACCTAAAGCTAGTTAGTTGTTAGCGAGCGAATAGTTGAGGACAGCTTAAATACTTGATCCAAAGACTAAATCTCACCAAGCAAGGTAAATTGCAAACACACCAGAAGGTCAATGGTACAAAGGAGAGAAATGGCAAATACACCACTGGACACCATTAGGTTTCAAATAATCATTAACAGAGTAGCTTATGCCATACATTTTTTTTTTTTCAATATATTATTTATAAGTGGTTTTATTTTTAAATTCGTCTGTCTTTTGAAACCAGTGTTTACCCACTAAAGCTTAACCTCTGAAAAGAAAACATAAGTCCATAAATCCATAAATAAATCTGCAGTCATTAATTTATCAAAGCCCAATATTTCATAAAAGCCAGCAAGACACTTTAGTACCAAAATGAAAAACATGAGGTGGCTCTTGGAAACCGATTTTAAAAAGAAGCTGAGCATTAACCAAACAGTAGTGCAAGTCCATGTTTTTTCATGTGTCCTTTGCAGCCTTTTTTTACAACCTCTTTCCTTTGATTTGCATCCTTTTCAGCACATTCTCATACGCACAGATTTATTTGTTGCTCCAGCAAAAGAAAGTCTTTATAAAGACACAAACCCTCTTACTGCAGACTTGCTCTGTCCCACAGTCTGACGTGACTCTACACCTCTGTAGTCTTTCTTTGGATATTTTACTGCCTGTGCTACAAACAGCAAAAGCATTGAGAAAGGAATAGGTTTTCCATCAGTTTCAAGGACGATACCAAACTTTAAGGAATCACTTTCTCGTAACTTTCCTCATAGCCCACTCAACATTGCAAATTCAAACCCAAAGCAACACAAACTGCAAAAGCCTCCTGACCAAAAGCACTTCCACTACACACTTCTAAAAACTTCTACTTATCCTTCTACTATATTATTCCGCCATAGTCCTTTTACTACATATAAATGTCTTTGAAAAAGATTGTCAAGAGTTGTTTTGATCAGATTTTTGACAAAAACAGCTCATGGCCTCACTAATCTGATGAGGCAAATTCCTTGATGCGTAAAAAAAAAATGATGTACCAATATCGGCTCCTCTCTTAAGTTTTATTGCATGCAGTTAATTTGATCTATTAAAGTGAAATATAGAAAAGCTACAACTACTGCGGTAGAGGCATAATTTCAAGTTGGCTGTAAAACGCTTGCACAGTATTAGTATTAGTATTAGTCCTGCTGTGTGGGTCAGTGATCAATAACAAAAAAATCACTTCACAAAGAGCAGAATCATATATATACTTTAGAAATAATTGGTACAGTATTCACAGAATACGTTTAGTGCCTGTGTTGTAGCTGTTGTCATTTTTCTTAGATCAATTTATTGAAATAGAAACAATGGGTTGATTTTTTTTAAGAAATTTGCTTAAAAAAGATAAATACTGAATGAAAGGGAAGAATTGTGTGGTCATTAATTACAGCATTGCTTTAAAATTATTAGATGGTTCATTAAAAAGCTCAATATGCCAAATATGGACACAATTTGCCTATTTCCTTCTTAAGCTAATTTCATTAAAAATACATAATTTTTTAAAATGTATATTCTGTATATAGATATTTATTTTCATGTCACTTTCTATTGTGGCATTTTTGTAAGATTTCTTTAAAATGTCTGATATTTATTCAGTACCAAAAGAAGTGCAAAATAGTGGTTGGTCATCAGGATATTCCAACACAGCTACATTTCTTGCCCAATAAGATCCAGTTGTGGGCTAACTCGAAAGCACTTAGCCCATTTATGCTACAGCTAACTATACAAAAGGCCACTCTTTGATTGTCCCAAGCTGTCTGCCATAAACAGTTTGTGAGTAAGGTAAAAGAAAGATTTTCCCTTCTTTTAATACCATCTGGACCCATTTTCACAGTTACCCCAGTACAGTACTGTTTTTATCTTTCTAGACAATGGTAAATGTGTATGACAAAAAGCATCCGCAATTGATTCACTGTGAATAATTACAAAGTGATGGATTTTTCGCATGTAGTTTTCTCCACCCTCATTTTAAAATTAAAGTTATGCAAACAAAGTATTCACATAAAATAAATATGTTGATGGAAGATATTAGAACACCACTACTGAAAATCATTATTAGAATGTTTTGTTCTTTTTGATACAAAATGGTACAGACGCTACGTAGCTTGTTTACGGTCTTCTCAAGAACAGAATTGAGTATGCCAAGTGCCCAGCATTATTTACTTGATGTCAAAGATTGTGGTGTCTAGACTAATTCTAAAATTCAAGATGCATTTTTCAGGAGGAACGGTCATCGTGTGGGCTTCCATCTGAGTTCTCTGTTTCCCCTTCTGATATGGCCTGCATGGGAGCAGTGTACAGTCGACTGCGTGTACTGTAGCGGCTGCTGTTGGCAGCTGGCGGCATCCTTGACCGGCCTTGTCTAGTTGAGGCAGATGTGGGAAAAGCTTTTGGGGAAAAGCCCTCAGCATAAGATTTGGGAAAGGGGCTGGGCATTTGCTCTGGAGTTCCCTCTGGAAGTTGCTGCTGTAAAGGAGAAAGTGGCTCCTCAAATGATCTAGAACCCTCCATTAGGAGCTCACCAGGGCTTTTGGGTGCAACGGGGCTCTTAAGGATCTCTGTAGCTGACATGCGATAATTGGAGTCGGACCGACTTCCCTTTTTCAACAGCAGCAGTTTGAACTCTTCATTTGAGGTACTGGACTTTTTGGCACTCCTGTAAATTGGGCCTGGGGTTCTCTGAGCCCCAGTTTGAGTAGATGGACTCACAGGCATGTTTGGGGTGCTTGGCGAGGTTGCAGGATTAGTAGCAGAGCCATTCCCAGAAACAACAGCTAAACGACTCCGCACTGACATTTCTCCAGAATCTTTCCTGCCCAGCATTTTTCGTTTTGACCTGAGATGGTAAAAAACAAAACAAGAGACAATCAACATTTTGTGAATTTCAGTACTTTCTCAGATCATCAAAATCTACCAGATAAACATACCTGTGAATCATGGCAAAGAGATCCTCTGTTGTGCGACTTTTACTTGGTGAAAGAAAAACGCTATCATCGTCAGTTTTGGATTCGTCTGTCAGAGGGGACACAGTTGAATCACTTGGTGTGGACTCTGAAATAAAAAGGCATTTCAATTCAAAATATCTGTTTTTTTCACAAAATGGCAGCTATTTTACTTGATAATAGAAATATTACATGAACAAACCTTTGCTGAAATAGTCTTCTGTGTCTGGTGTTGACCCTTCCTCTACAAGTTCCTGTGAGGCACTTCTGGTTGGAACACCTGATGTTACATATTCTTCTCCAGCACTGCTGATTAGATAAGCTTGCAATGTCTCTGATCTTTGATTGACAATATCAGGCACTTGGTCAAAACTATCTGACCTCTTTCCTAGACCATTCTGACCAGGGCTTCCCTCATTTGGCTCAGATGTCCATGACTGGATTTGCTCCACTTCCAGACTACTCTGGGAAAATAAATGATTTGAGGTGCTCACCTCTTCTGCAACTTCTCGAGAATTCTCAGACATCACTTCATCCATGTTCACCTGTTCAGACGGGGCCTTAAAAGCAGTCATGCTCCAAAGAGGTGATGGGGCTAATCGGTCATATCTATTTCTTGAACCAAAATGGCTTGCTACACTCTTAGCAGCTAGTCCATCTACTGGGGTAAACAGTGATTCACAATTGTCCTGAGAGGAGGTTTCTGTGAGAAGGGGTCTATAGGGTGGAGGCTTCCTAGTTTCATGGGTTTTTTTGTGAGTAGGTGGGGTAATGATAGTCACAGTGGGACACTTAGGCCTAGTGCTAGTATCGGTTATTGGTCGATCGTGGCTTCCTTCTACAGACTTGCCAACGGAACGTAGTTGAACTGAACGAAGTACTGTAGGAGTGATGGCTAAGGGACTAGTGACTGCCAGCTCATCACTTGAAACTGAATTTGCCAGACTTTCACGCTTGATTTCTGCTGAAGCAGCTGCTTTTTGTTTGCTATGGTGAAGGATGTGCATCTGGTTTTTGTGAACTGAAGGCCTGCTGACATTGGGAAGGGCACTTAGGTCAAGATGGGAGGGAGGTATGATTGGCAATTCCAGGTCCCTTTTGGACGAGTACTGCTGCAAAGAAGCAAGTGAGGACTTTCTCTCTGGGACTTTGGGTTTCCTTTTACCACCAGTAGGGGACATTGGGTGAGCATTTGGGAAGAAAGCCAATGGAAGAGATGATGTTGGTGTTTCTGACTGGCTTGAGTAGCCACTGGAAGGTGATGCTAGACCTACCAGCTTTTCTGGCGAAGGCAATCTAAACTCGCTTTCCACCGATGGTAATGAAGGAGTGGTGGCCCTAGATCCTGACTGGGAAGTCTGGGATTCAGAGCTCTCTTGTGACTTAATGCATTCAATGACAGTGGTACCCGTAGCTGTGCTGGAATTTGACAACGATCTGTAAGGATCATTGGATTTCAAGTCATTAAGAAGCCAGAGATCTGCATAGTCTGACTGGACAGCTCCCTCGTCCTTGAAGGAATGTGTTTCTGTGGAGCCAAACAAAGCAACTTCTGGAATCTCTGCAGAACTTTCAACACCCCAAGCCCCCAGTGGCTCCTCACTCTCCAGCTGACTTGAGGAGCCTCCGTTCAACCCCACATGCTGTGTTCTTTCACCGGAAGACATAGATTTGTTCTGACCGACAGCATTCTTTGGTTCGTTCTTGTCAGTGGGAGGTCCAACATGGCTGCTTATTTTCTTCAAGGATGAGCTGCGTTTTGGTGGGGATGGCTTCACCTTTGGTTTCCTTAGAGAGAGACTATGTCTCCCAAGTGTGTTTGTTTGATGTCCATATTCTGCCTGTTGCTGGTCTACAGATGCATAGTTATATGTGAAGCTTTTGCTACCTTTAAGACCACAGTCAAAGTGCATGGAGGTATAGTAGCCCTCGACATCTACAGAAAAGTGTGATGTGGTGTCAGCCTTTTCAGATGGTGGCCTTTCTGTTAAACTTTCAAAAGTGGCAATGCTAGCAAAACTGGGACATTCTAGGATATTCTCTACCCTAGAGTGCTCAGGACTGAAGTCAGGATGGCAAGGCAGGTTGTGCCTGTAGTGTGGATAGCTCCACTCACCCTCACTGGCAGTGCTGACTCCAGCATCATCAAGCATGTCAGTTGCAGTGGAAGTAAATGAACCTGTCCTATGGCTACGGAGGCCTTGTGATCGGTCTCCAGGATATGGATCAATAATGAAGCCGGTGGAGTCATCATTAGTATTAGTAGCTGCATTCAATGATAGTTCTGAATCACAGTGGGATGATCCGGTGAGTGGGGGTGAGGCTGCAGGTGGAATTGTCTCTGATGTCTGAGAGGGACAGGTAGAACTGCTACCACTCCAATTGCCGCTCGAGGACTGGTGATCATCCTTGTGGTCCATCTGACTTGTCAGCACACCAGCATTGGAAACGGAGTGAATGGGGCTACTGAATGTATCAGAACTGGAGGAAATCTCACAGCTACCCATGTCAGCTTTGCGAGGCAAATGCGATCGACCCCTCTCTATCCAGTCATGCTCTGCACTTCCAGCATGCTGCTTGAATTTCAAACTGTTATGCTGGCCCTCTGGGATTGCCTGGTCATCAGTGCTTTCTTCATCATCTTTAATAATATGTTCCCCTGGGACTGGTAGGAAGTCCTCTGCCTCAAATGGAGACAGTTCTTCCTCATCCTCCTCCTCGTCATCCTCATCACTGTCATCATGACCTTCATCCACCAATCGACCTCCCTCACGCGGTAGGCTTCGAGAACGCAGACGGGAGCCTACTGACGCGGTGAACATTGTGTCAGAGTCGTCAGGCAGAGAAGATATGTTGCCTGTGGAATGGGACAGTGACACAGTCACCCCCTGCCCCCTTTGTGCTCTGATCCGTCTACGTGAGGGTGCAGCCCCAACAATCACAAATTCTTCTGTCTGGCAACCAGAGTCCTTGGTGTTGAGACGAGAGAGAGTGAGATCCTCTTGGCAAATTTCAGGGTTGGTGTGGACTATCACTGTGCGTTCTCTGGCCACTGGAGACTCATCAGAATCTAAAACAACAATAAATTTAATACATTTAGTAACAAATAATGTTTCATACATGTCATTTACTCTTACCATATGCCTTATTCAATACTGTAAATAAACAAATAGTTAAAAAAATAAAGAGTAATAAAGAATGTTACAAGTTGACACACCAAAATCTTGCTGTACACGTCTGGGAATGCCAGTGATTGTTTTCCGTCTCCTCAGCTTCCTTCGCCGTTGAAGCACTGATTGCGAATGGACTAGTGAGCAGCGCACACTGGCCTCTCTGTCGAACCCAACCCCTGCAAAGAGCACCAGACATGTGAGAGGCTGTTGGGTGCAAGCCACTTATTCTACTTCTCCCTCCCATGTTACTCACACTCATAAACCAGAGATTTTCATGCTAGACACAACATTTTACTCAAGGTGAAAATAATATAACCTAACTGCATAAACAGTATATGTGTGTGTGTGTGTGTGTGTGTATGTATGTGTGCGTGTATGTTTATGTCTGTATAAAATACATCTTTATATAGAGAATATATTTCACATTTTACAGTATACACAGTAACTACGTCACATCACTATATAAACAGGTCTGACTTTCTACATGTTATGCATCAATATACAAGGTTAACAACACATCTCAAAAGAAAAATAAATGTATGTATTATAAAATCATAAATGCAACAAAAGATGGTTTTCATTCACGCTAAAATATTTTAACTGACACAAAAGTACACTGGACAATACGCAACATCATGCAAGGTGAAAGGAGCGACATATTCAGGACATCAGAACAGAAAACAACCAGGGTTGAAAATGGGAGTATTGCTGTCCTACCCAACCCCAGCCTTACTCTAGACTGCAGGTCTGCTGCTGTACACTTGAGTTCTATTTGTTTTGATGTTTGTCCAGTGTCATGCATCATGACTCTCATGTGATTGCAAGGCTTGGCCCTCTGAGCACCAATTACACCACTGTGCCTGTGATGTGCAGTTTCCAGTCAACACTGTCTTTGACTCAATCCTTACTGACACGCACTTCTAAAGTCCTGTTCCAGTCAAGCCTGGAGTAGATATATTTGGCCTCTTTGTAATTCTAATGCAACTGATTAGCATGCACAAAACGCTTTCTTGACTCTTTGCATTTCCTGGCACAAAGTAAGTTACCATGGCAACTAAGAACTTTTTTGTTTCAAATTTCATGACTTGCAGATTTTAACCTACTTTCCAGTGTGTCTAATACTGTTATTATTCTAATGTATTTGGGTGATTCTTCAGTTTGGGCCCTTCTAACAATTCAAAACCACATTTCATCTATGTTACATACATTAATCACATGTCATGGAATAAAAAGGGTCTGATCATGGCCTTATTAAAAAAAAAAAACACATGACATGCTTTAAGGGGAATTAACAAAAGGTTTTAAACGGCAAAGGTCTAAAGCAATTATAATCTAGCTTTTAAAACTAGAATCTAAAAAAATAAATAAATAAATAAAACATACACTTTAGCCAACTATGTTTCAGGACTACTAACTCTTCATAAAGTTAGTGGCCATTTTATAGCACCATGTGCTAGTAAAGTGAATATCAAAATATCGCTTTTTAATTAAATTAGAAAGCTGCAATAGTCAAAATGAGAGTGTTATTATGGCTGAGATGGCAACCCCTTCTCTCTCTCCGAAAAATGATTCTAGATGGTGATGGTTAGGGAATGAAGTGGCACTGATACTGAAGGGGGAAACTTAATGGACATGTAAAAGATCTCTCACTTAGGAAAGCTGATATCGCTGAGGGGGAAGTAGCGTTGGCGCCCTCCTCTGTAAACAATACACGCAAAATTCAGCGTTCTCACAAGGTAATCCTTCTGTTCATTGATGCCAGAGGAGAACTTTGGTCAGGATGATGATACTCTCAATTAGATTTAGTTCTGAGGTGTAACAGACTGTTCGATAATAACAAACATTAAAAAGCTTAACAGATCGATTGTTAATGTATACTCACATTGCTAAAAGTATATAATATGCTTGTTATAAGTATTTAATTAGTATAACGTGCTTGCTAATGTTTAATAATGAAGTTATTAAATTAATTAGTAATATTAAGCACATCAAAAACTATTCATGTTTACATATTATTCACTCAATCACAGTCTGTAATGGTCACATATTTGTTCTGCATTTGTTGTGTAATATTCTATTATTCACGCATCTTGACAAATCATTTATTAATCATTTGTTCATGTTTTTGTATTACCCAATCTAAATAAAAACTATTTATTATTTGTAAGCGTTTATAAATGTTTACTGGTCATTAGTACCTTTACAAGCAGTCATCTCAGGCAAACAAAAGAGTCATGAATGATAACTTTATGGGCAGTGTATTTTTAGCTTCTGTGTATAACAATTTTTCCTTATATTGATCAAACTGAGCCCTATACGCCTCCTTAACCAACCCCTAAACCTACCCATACCACCAAAAACTTGTCTTTAACCCTACCCGTATCACAACTCAGTAGCAGAAAAAGTGCTGTGCTATAACATTGTTAAAATCATTCGTAGATTTTCAAATTGCATGAGATACACAAAATAGCTGAAACATATTTATAAAAAATAAATAAAAACACAAAATGTAGTAATTGTTATATTTGGAACTACTAGTACTACTACTACCCTTACCCTTCAAAAGTCCTTGTTTAATTCAATGTGTTTCTTGCCATTTCTTTGTAATTGTTTGTGGACCAAAGTTCTCCTTCAGTAGTGACAGCATCACCAGACTTGAGCCCAATACTATGTACATGAACAGTAGCCTTTAATTTTCCATATAGTAATGGTATTTTATTTGACAAAAAACATTATATGCTGTTATGAACTACTATTTAAGTGTCATATTCAGCCCTGACTTGGCATGCATCATTGACAGGAAACACTAGGGGGCATTTACCTGTTACGTTAATGGGAACAATGCATGAGGTGATGACTTGAGAGTCCGTCTTCATCTTCTCCTCTGGGGTGGGCAGTGGTAAGATTCCTGCCCAGTTGGTCTGTTTGTCCAGTGTCGAGGGCACATTCGGGATCGGGATGTTCGGCCAGTGGCCCAAAGCCACGAGCTCTGAATCTGAATCCACTGGAGGAACAACCTAAGAGAACATTAATGAACATTACGTTGATTAATGTATGAGGTTACTGAGGTTGGGAAATCTTTTATAGATGATGATTACAAATCGACGATGGCTTTAATTCTTAAGACCTCATGGATTCACTTGATAAGTGCAGTTAATTTGTCTAAATTGGCATATTTCCAATTAGGACAGGACGTTTTTCTTATAAATAGCCAATGGGCAATTTGTTTGATTTGCTAGGGATGCAATATGTCATACAGTATGTGGATACGTCATTATGGCATTTGATACATTTTTCCTTGAAAAGAATACTTTTCAATGTGCGTATATGCTAAAAGTTAACATTTAGCAGTGCAGTATACTTCAATTCTAACAAACATGGACCAAAACCCCACAAAAAACTATTTGATTTCATGAGGTCTGTGAAAAAGTGGAACAACATACCTACAATTGGAGAACATGCTTAGTTCTACATGCACATGCATAAAAAAGCACTGAAACATGCAAGCAAATAACAATGGAGAAGCATTAATGCAGGAAAAAGCTGTAAGAAATGAAACAAATGCATATTCACATAAAGTATACCACACAACGCAAGTTCAGTTACTTCTTTTCAGCTGTCACTCACAGCACCAGGTGAAGTACACTTGCTAAACCCTGTCAGATAGTTAACTTAGCAGTTCATCTAATCAGTTAACTTACCTTGTGGAGTTTACAGACCATTAACTAAAGTGGTTTAGAGAGTTTAGTGGCTGTCACCATGCCACATATGAACATGCACTGTGTTAAAGCGAGCTGTGATATTCAGTCTTTGTGTGTCCCTTTCCCAGCCGGCCAATGAGGATCTCACAATAAACAGCAGCCGAAAAAAAAGTGTTTCCACGGAAACTTCTCCCAAAACCAGAAGAGGACGAAAAGAAAGAGGGAAGCGTCACAAAAACAGACGGACAGAATCAAAGGGAGTTTATGACCGTTTTGTTTGCCGGTGCTGAAATGAAGGGCAAGGGGTGAAGTGGAGTTTTGAAAAACACGGGATCAAAGCAGGAAAAAAAGAAAAGGAAAAAGGAGTGTATGGAGCCAAAATGTGCAGGAGAGGAGGGCTGGGGCTGCAACGTAGGGGGCTGGGAAAGAGCCATTTGTGACGGTTTGATTTCTCCATCTGGCTCGTGTTCAAAAGCTATTTTGATTATAAAAGAAACGAGGCATCAGGGGGATGAAAGAATGCCATTCACGAAGTTCAGCGGCAGAAAGAGAGAAGCGCCAAGCGTAAGGGAGCATGAGGAAACCAGAGGTAGTGAACCTTACAGTATGTCTACAGAACTTACGTCTAGAGTCCAAAATGTAACATTTGGCAATCTTGCAATGGCAAGTGATTAAAATGTAAGTTAATAAAAAATATAAGTAATATAATAATATTAAACAATATAATATTAATAAAGATTTCATATGTATAAAAAAAAATTAAATAAAATGTGGCATAAAATTCTTTGTTTTTTTAATAATTAGCTAAAAATTACAGTGTTTATTTATTCAAATTTATTGCAACCATACAGGACAGGCTACAGTGTGTTAAATACGTAAACCTGCCCAAAAATATAAACCACATTTTGATTTTGTTTCTCATTTATTATCTTTTCTACTCCATTTTATTGGTTTCTAAATTTAGTAAAACTTCTTGCACTGGTTCTGTAGATGAGAAGTTAGATATATGTCTTAGTATTACATATTACTTTATATAACTTCACACACACACACACACACACACACATATATATGCATTATATTGCATTAGGGAAATTAATTTTGGACCCTAAATATGCCTTAAAATGGATCAGAGAAAATTTCAAAAGGCAACTCATGACTGAGTGTTTGCTCTTTAAAGCAACTATCTTGGAGACAGGCACTCTGGCAGGGGTTTTCTGGGTAAGCCACAGTGCCGGGTAGTTGATGGGCAATTATATTTTTCTGCCACAGACACACACACACATACAGTCAGACAGCAGCTCTACCCTGGAAACCCTGTCATTAAGAAACCTCAGACCTGCGCACTTCCGAGTGTGTGTGTTTCCCGTAGACATTCTTCACAAAGTATTTCAGGAGCATAATGCTAGAGAGGCTATGAGAAGGGCAGCGCTTTATTAGTCTGTGCTAGTGCTGATTTACAGCATTAACAGGGTCAGAAACAAGAGCAAACATTATGATGACGATTGAAACTCGGATAAGCAAAAACACATGCCTATTCCCATTTGAATTGAAAAAAATAGACAGTTCTGGAGATAAAAAAAAGTTGAGAAGAAAAACTTTGCAAACATATGAAAAGTTCAGATTTACTGCTGATGTTAGAAGGTAGTAGCATCAGAAGAAAAATTCTAAAGAATTAAAGACGTTAGACAAACATCCTGTCAAGATTTGGTTTATATTCAATACCAATATCTGATTATATGTTTATAATAAAACTTACACAAGTGGTAAGTTATAAAATAAGTACCTCTGTGCACTGTTTGGGTAACACTGTTTTTATGTGCCTTACTGCATGTTTCATTTTTTTGGGAAACTGCAGTGATATGTACTTGATGGTACATATTTCGTGTCTCACTAAAAAGTGCACCTGTTTATGCCACGAGACCAGGTAGACCTTAACACAAGCATGTCTTAAAAGTTCTTCCAAACCAAATCTTATTTATGTAAGATGTTCTTTTAAAACACTGATCTGGAAGCAGTTTTGGCGTCATCCCCATGATTAGGGTTTGATTAGGAATGTAAAACTGTTTCCAGATCAGCGTGAATGTAGGCTTTAGGAGACTTTTGGGGGTAAAATATACCTTTCTGCTCCATGGGGAAAAATGACAACACTCAGTAGGGGAGGAGGACCGGGTGCTTTGGAACTACAACACATACAAACACAAAGATGACATGAATGTGAGGATGAACATGAACATAAAAATGAACACAATGAGGGTGTATCTGCTTCCATAATGGAACTGGAAGAACAGCCGTGATTCACAGATAATACAGATTTAGGTGATTATATGAAATTAAAAAGTCATCCTCAGTTCTGCAGCACTGAAACATTTAAAACATCCAATTCACATACAGAGTTATTGTAGATTTTGAACGATTTAAAGTTGAATCAAAATAATCATTAAACATGTAATCATTTATGAAATCATTATTTATGCATGAGTAAAAAAAAGAAAGAAACTGGCAGCCTGGTTAATATAGCTGTTTACCTGCATCTGCTTTACTCACAGCGAGCCACAGATACAAACTACTGTATGAGACTGAAAATAAAGTCATCTTAAACACTATGATTTTATGCAAATAAAATGTCAAAAATCCCTAAATGACTGTGAAGTACGTGCATGTTGGTAACATACTTTGCAAGGTATATGAGCCTTGTGAAAAAGAAACTGTTTTAAGTGTGCACTTGTAGCATATCAAGTGTACTTTGATAAGTGTAAATATACATTCATATATTTCTTACAGTCACTTACAACCAGTATTTTTAAAAAAGGGCATTTTCTAATAAAGTGTTTCTTTAAAATACATTTTAAATAAATATGCTGTTAAATTCAGTATTACATTTGACCTGCCTCGCAAACTTTTTTTTATTACCCTTTCCTCTCATCACATATTTGAGTAAAAATCTTAAAATAAGTCTTATTTGAAATTTTAAAGACTCAAAATGCATCATGTGAAACCATTTTGAAATTTCACATTGTGGTATGAAAATGGTGCTTGATTATTATTTTTTTTTAAGCAGGTTTCTCCCCCTTTCGGGCAGTGTCAAGTTCAATATTAAAAACTTGACTGCAATATTTTATAATCAAAACAAAAAAAAAAATTTTGTGGAGTTTGGGTGTCACCCAGTGGCTATTTTTGGTATAGAGACTAAAATAACATCACAGAAACTACAATTTTTGATTCCAAAATAAGTTGTTCAATATTCATTTTACATCAAATAAATTAGAGAAATTAGTACAGTAATTTTTTTTTTTCTTTTTTTTTCCCATTTATTTTATTTTATTTTATTTCTTGAGGCACATATTCCAAAGTGTTAATAAATTGCAACCATTTAATTTTGTGTATTTCATATCAATGTTCAGGAAGGAGATGACAGTTAATAGTTAAATGCATTTAAATGTACTGAACTTCATTTCAGATGTTTACTTAAATATATTTAAATACATAATTTACAACTTTCAATATACAGAATAAGAAAAATAAGAAATTATAAAAAAGTTCAACTAACTCCATGTAGTATAAATTTAAATTATATTTGAATTTAATTTCAAATAACATGCAACAAACAGAAAATATTACATTCACTATGTATTCTTTTATATGTTATTTGCATAATAAAAGAAAGCTAAAGTGTACATCGTTTTCACAAGGCAAACATATTAAAATAAAGGACAAGAAGGATGGGATCATTCAGCTAAAGATCTCCATGCAGTGACACACAGGTGCGTGTTTACCTGTGCTTGTGTTGTCTGAGTTTCTATGTCTCTGTCTGTCCTTTCCTAAACACACGGACACACCATCATCAACAACACTCGGTCTACAGGAACCACAGTATAGATGAGAGCCGTGGGCCGGTGTTTACCGTGGTGAGGGGTCTGTCTCTCTGCTGCCGTCTGCGGTGGGTGCGGGGCGAGGGGTAGGTGGGCATGGGTGGAGCCATGGAGATGGAAATGGTCACTCGGCGCTCTCTCTCGCTGACCTCCTGCCTCTGCTGCTGGTCTGATGAGCAGTTTCACACACAACAGGCAAATCCTTAAGTCCGTTTTATGAAATGACAGTTATATCTGAAGCAGATATACACTGAAGCTTAATACTTACTGGATTTGTTCAAATCACTAACTTTACTTGAGAGCTATATAATAACAGTGATGCTTGCAAGCGCCACTAGCATTAAGAAATAGCACAGTGTGATTTATATGAAATCATGATCATAATTATAAATCATAATAATGATGTTTTGTATTTGTTGTTTTTCATTTGTGACATTTATAATTGATATGTAAGGATATAATGCATCATAGCATGCAAATAATTTTTATCATCTGACATTCTTTGCATAACACAAGTTTTAAGAACCTACATTTTCATATCACTATAGTTTTAATAGTTCTGTCATCCTGTCATTTACAGTGTTGTTATTCTTGACTTAAAATTGAAATAAAACCTAAACTATAACATGACTTGGATAAAATATCATTTATAGATAACATATTATCTAATATATAATATATTACATAAAAAAAAACAATGAATTTAACCAAACTTGACAAAATTAATAAAACTTTACATAAATGAAATGAAAACTGACAATACTTTCTGTCATCTACAGTGCTGTTATTGTTAACAAAATAAACCTATTAAAATATGTCCTTAAAAATGATGAAAATAAAAATAAATAAAAATGATGAGATTCAATTATTGAAATTAAATATTAGATTAAATATAAAATATTACATTAAAAATAAACTTGCACACAAACATTTAAATTGCTTCCTTGGCAACCAATTGATATAATAATAATAATAATAATAATAATAAAAAAAAAAAAAAAAAAAACACAAAAATGACTAAAACAGAAAAAAAAAATTATAAACAAACAAACCAACCTTGCTAAATAAAAATAAATAAATAAAATGAAAACATAATAATTAGGCTAATTTAAAATATTAGTATTACTATAATAGTAATGGTGTAATCTTCCTCCTCTAGAGGTCAGTGTTCGCTTGAGGATTTTGACCAGAGTGAACTATGTTTAGATGAGCTCAAAAGGTGTTCACTGGGTGACTGATAACTGATCAGTATTGATCAATAAGCGCGTCTAACCTCTGTAAAGCGCCCGCAGGCTCTGCTTGGCGTTTCGATGCAGCTCTTCCACACAGGCGGGTCGAGTCGATGGCAGGAACACATTTCTCTGCAGGTGCCATGGAGCCTGATAATGTCCACTCAGCTTACTCTCAATATCCAGGTTAGACAACGCTGCAGACGAAAGAGAAAATACGTTACAAACGTATAACTTGCACGTACGTACTATTATTAATGTTTACTTACTTTAAAGAAGCAAACTAATTGTTTTACAACATATATTCTTAACACATTCCCCCTATATTAAACTTCAAATTAAATCAAGTTTGTTAGACTTCAGCATTACTGCACAAAGCTTTACCAAGATAAGCAGTTCACACAGTGAAACAATAGTTGATATGAGTTAGTTACAGGTGCCATAGAATGCATTGAGAGAATGTTTTAAATTGTTCTCTGATATGTACATAGAAGGTATGCAGCTTAGGTAAGGGGAAAAAATGCCCAGAAACGGTTTTACAGG
>JAUMHQ010000089.1:16531528-16560849 GCA_032361165.1 Enteromius paludinosus | reverse complement strand
ATGTCCATGTACTGAACTGTTATTATTCAACCATGCCAAGGTCAATTCAGTTTTCCATTCTATGGCACCTTTAAGAATGTAAACCTTTAACTCAGTAGCTGAAAACTAAATCTGCTCAAATGACTTCCTCAAAGGCTTTCAGACAATCTGCAACTGGTGTGAAGAGCAGATAAGCTGAGTGGCTGATCAAATAATCCAACATTAGGAAAACAATGGTGCAATCTGCCAGTGGCTAATGCTTCACAAAAGGACTTAATGGAGCCATACACCTGATTCATGAGCCTTATAAGATCTACAGTAGCTATCTGTCTATCTATCTATTGTGGCTGAAAAGTAAATGCATGTTTTGTGGTTACACATATTGCAGACACATTCAAGTCCCGCTTATGAATAGACATAGAGTGTCTGTGTGTCTGGCTGGGACGCTGCAGGCAGTTTTGACTATAATGTGAGTGAACAGACGTACAGCTCTTCTTCCTCTGCTGTCATTAGCACACAGCAGCATTAATGCAGCACAATCTAGGTCACAAACTCAATAGAGCACAAGTCTGCATCTTCTCTGTGTGCGCCCCTTTAAGACACACACAGACACTTCAATATCTTGCACACTTTACAACAAAAAGATATTTTATGATGCAAATTATACATGCTTTTTGGTAAACACAATATGCCAGTATTCTATTGGAACACTGGGTATAATCGTAAATGTAAATATTTTATTCTAGTTTTTTAATCAACTAATATGTGACTATACTTAATATGAATTTGACTTAGCAGTGAAATATTTACTTTTAAATCGATGCATTTTCTCTGATGCTTTTATCCTAAATGCATTTAACTGCATTCAAGGTATATGTTTCATCAGTTTTATGAATTCTCTTTACTGCTATTAAAAAATGTGGGTTTATTTATTAAATATTTTTTTAAGAAATTAATATTTTTTGTTCTTCAGTGCTTTCAGCTGATCAAAAGTGAGGCATTTTGAATCTTTTGAATCTTCTATTCATCAAAGAATCCAGAAAAAAGCACATGACTTTCGATGCTGATAATAAACAGAAATGCTTCTTCGTCAGCATATTACAATGACTTCTGAAGGATAATGTAACACTAATTATGATGCTGAAAATTAGGCTTTGCATCACAGGAACAAATTACTTTTTTACAATGTATGAAAACGAAAAGAGTTTAAATTGTACTCTGCTTCTTACTGTATTTTCGATCAAATACATGCTGACTTGGTGAGCGTAAGAGGCTTGCTAAAGCATAAAACAACCTCACCAACTTCAAACTGTGTTTATTATCCCAAAATACACAAATCACAATCAAAGATGTCCCCCACAACCCAAACGTGCTGGTCTGTTGAGCATGACATCACCCTCACTACAACTCTTCTGAGAAAATGCATCATAGACCTTGTTTACACCAGACAGGCGTCTTCTAAACATTTCCTCCAGTACCTGCTCTGTGTTGTCCTGGACTCAGTGAGCTCAAATGCCTGTTCTGCAGACCACCTCTGCCATCCCATACCCCGCTCTCCTTTGTAGCTTTGCCAGATTTTTCCTCTCATTTTTGCCCTCTGAGGATTTCTCCCATCTGGGACTGGATTCAAAGGTTTTGTTTAAGGGGAATATCTATCTGGCAGCAAGCTGGACTGGAGTTCTGGGTCTTGATCAAAGATGCCTGACTGTGAAGATGAACCGACCCTCAGATGTAATCGCTGCCTTTCACTGTGAAAAATAAAGCTTTCAGAGACGATTTCACATGTCGTGAGAGAACCTGTGGTCCAGAGAAAAATCTGCTTCAAAGAATCCATGAGGGCCAGGCTAGAACCAGTACACGGATGTAACATCAAGAACTTTCCTCCATAGCAACTAAAGAATTCAACATCATTCTTAAAAATAAAGGTTCCAAATGAGGGTTTTCAAAGCAAAGTAAAAAAAGTGACCCTTTAAGTGATCATTCCTTTTTTTAAAGCTGCAATCCGTAAGTTTTGCCACTCTAGCGGTTAATAAACAGAACTGAGTGCACCTTGTGAAAGAACATTGCCAGAGGAAATCCATATTTCTGAAAAAAAAAAGGCAGTTTTCAGCATGAATAGGTTCAAAATTAGTGCTGTCAAATGATTAATCACATCCAAAAGAAAAGTTTTTGTTTATATAATATATTTGTGTGTACTGGGCAATGCATGTATATATTATTTATGTATATAATATATTAATATATGTATATGTTAACTTTCATTTTAGATGTGATTAATAGTTGGACGGCACTAGTTAAAATGTAATTCCTTTAATGCAAAGCTGAATTTTTAGCATTATTAATCTCCTATTCAGTGTCAATTGATCCTTCAGTAATCATTCTAATATGCTGATTTGCTGCTCAACAAACATTATTTATTACTATCAATAGGTGCGTGTACATGGAGCATTGTAATCAGTTTAAAAGTCCAAACCAAATGAAAATGGTCCATATAAATACCTCAGTCAGAATAAAAATGCTATAAGGAATCCATAAAGATGGATGGGATAAACCTTTCTGAACAAAATTACAATTCTGCCATGTAGAACATGAACGTGAAGTCGGCAACACAGTGCATTCTGTGATTTGGGGACTGACTGGGTGAAGGTATAAAGTTCAATTTTAACTGCAATGACAAAAAAGTATACATGTAAACGTGGCTAGTGTTGAAAGCATATGCATTGAAAGTTTATGCTGCTTTATATATTTGTGTGGAAACTGATGAATTTTGTTTGCAGGTAAGAACAGCCAATGGAAAAGAAAGTCCAAAAGAACAGCATTTATTGTAAATAGAAATCTATTGATCAATTTAATATGTCCTTGCTCAATCAAAGCAGTAATTCCTTTCAAAAGACATTTGACTGACTGTCACTCTGTCTCTGAAAGATCACAAGTCATGTCAAAAGATCAAAACTCTCAAGCTTCATTATGCCAAACATTCTCAATGACCTTGAAAATATGCTTAGAGACTGTTGTTTGAAGGTCTAATCTGACAAATCCCCAACAGCATGTCATGTGTGTTGTTCAAGTCCATATAGACACTAAAAGTGCACTTGTCTATGTAGAGAGGTGAAAATAGTAGCTTGATTTACCTGAATTCACCCTAGTTTGATGTTTGTTTACAGTGCCACCCTTCTAATGCTGGGATGAAATGTTCCCATCCATTAGTCCGAGATGACTCATTCTGTGAAGGCCACAGCATGGTAAATAGGGTGATGGTGACTGGGCACTCAGTGTGGCGGAAAACACGGGGAAGATTTAAACCAGGGTTTGCAAGTATGCTCCCCAAGGCTAGACCCCTGCTGAGGACTGAACTAATGCCCTTCTTGGCTGGCTTTATCCAGACTGACATGGCTCCAGTCAACCATGGTGATCATGGTACCATCTCGGTATCTCAACCCTTGAGCCCCTGCAGCCCTTCAACTCACCATCAACACAAAACCCACAACTGATGTGCTACGGCACCATGCAACTAAACATTTAAAAATAAAAAATTCACACCAAAACTACATGCACAAGTTGAGTGAACTGCCAAATTTTCATCAGTGTCTGAGAAAAACTTTTATGCCTGAATTAATTAATTAGGTAGCACTACAGAAATTTAATTAGCAAATTTACATAAAAAATGTTTAGGCTGACATAATTTGTGTAATAATGTAAAGGGTTTGGTGGAAATAAGGAACATATTTTGTATAATTTACCATAAGATAATGGGAAGCTGCACTAAAAAAAACAGTAAATACATAATAATATTAAAAATACAAAAGTATCAGTATAGTATTTTAGTATAAATACTAAGTTGTTCAAATTTTAATAAATTAAAAGTTTCATTACATATATGTATAATAACATACTAATACAATATTTAGTGTAAATTATAGCATATATAACTGGTTATGAATACTCTTGTGCTTGTTTTTGTAGTTAAAATGCAGAATTGGTGTGATTTAACCTAAAAACAGAATGTTTAGTACTCTGGAAAGGGTCAAATGAGGACAATGCATAAATAATAAAAGTGCATTAAATACAAATGCCAGCAGTGATTCTGACCCAGACGCCTTTCTATAAATCCATAATAGAAAACACACAAACCTTTTTTTTATCTACACATGCTGATGAAAAGCCAAAACCAATATTGATTCTTATGTTGAGACTTATAGGTTCTACTTGCACATATTCTTTTTTTATTTTATTTTATTTTTTAATTCCTAGAAAAGATGCTAGAAATGGGATTTTACTATCAAGCAATTTCTCAAGCTCAGCCAGTCAGTTAATCCAGGTCGAGGTAGTTGTGCTAGGGAAGGGGGCTGGGAGCTTTCTTCCTCATAAAGCTGTTTGGTTGTTAGTTGTTTAGCAGCATGGGGTAAAGAGCAACCCAGCAGTAATCTCTAACAGCTCTTTCTTTCTATCCCTCCACAGTCCAAACACCTCAGTCATCTCAGAGAGAGAAGGGCATTTGTCTATCAGCAGCTGTTGCACCTAATTGATAAAACCCTAAAGTGTTTCCACACTAAACTGAGAAAAAAAAAC
The DNA here is from genome assembly GCA_032361165.1 of Enteromius paludinosus. Lineage (NCBI taxonomy): Eukaryota > Metazoa > Chordata > Actinopteri > Cypriniformes > Cyprinidae > Enteromius > Enteromius paludinosus. Next base: position 16,556,301 of record JAUMHQ010000089.1, on the reverse strand, counting down.
AAGAGGAGTGAATTTACCACTTTCGTGCATAGCATTAGAGTGCAAAAAGGGTTGCACACTTTCCAGGTGATCATAGAAGCAGTTACCCGTCACATTATGCTTAAATAGAGATTGTGTATTAAAACTGGCCACCAACCCATTCAATAAAGTGTTAGACAATGTGCAAATAAACATAGCTATCAACAAGCGCAATTCTTTTTCTTTTTAGTGACCTCCTCCTTCTCCACACAACTCAAGGGAAATCTCAAAGGTGGCCAGAACAGTCACATCCAATGCCTCTGCTCTGCAAATACATGAGTAAACAGCTCCTAAAAACAATAGAAATGGTTCATGGAGACCGTTTGTCTACTGATGGTATCATCTGAGATAAGCCAACAGGCTTATTCTGGCATGAGAAGTGGAGATGGGAAACAGAACGGGCTTTATCACTAAAACTTTTCCTTACTGGTGTTTTCTTTGCTATCTTACCAAAGTCAGTGCTGTTTTTCTATCATCGGTGTTATCCATAGACTGAACATGAAAAATTGCAACTTTTAACACCGCAGATAGGAAACTACGTTTTTGGAGGGCTTGGCATGGAATCGTGCCGGATATTCCAAAACCATTCCAAACATTCATTTTGGAAGTAAATTTAACAGATACTTCAACTACAATGGAACATACTTTCAGAACATTTTGGTCCGGTTTCACAAACGGGGCTTAGCTTAAGCCAGGACTAGGCATTAGTTAAATTAAGTTTTACAAAAATGCCTTATAAGAAAATATTACGATGGGCATCTTAACACAGAACAAAAACACTGACATGTTTTAAGATATGTCAGAGCAAGATATTTTCATCTGAAACACCTCACACATGCAATTTAGTCTGGGACAAGCTTAACCCTTGTCTGTGAAACTGGGGGATGATGTAGTTACAGTGTTGGTTTTCATAGCGTTCTCAGGAGCATCTTCATCGTAGCTATTTTGCTATAAATGTCAATGGTGCAAAATCTAACCTTTACATGTTTTATAAACCTTTATAACACTGAAAAGCGATTTGCATCAGTGAGTGCAAGCATTGCTAGTGCAACCAAACAGAGCTTAACTTTATGCAAATATATGATGTCATCCATTATGGCAACTCCCAATGGGAATCCAGAGTGTGGGTCATGTGATCTGCCAAATGATATAGTTACTTAATGGACAACCTTGCAGATTTTCAACCAGCTTTTTATTGATAAATAAACTGGAACATTTGAGTGAAATACAAAGCTGGTTGAAACCAGCAAAGTTGACCTTTAAACAATGGTGATGCCCTTATATATATTTTAAATCTGCAATAATTATTTTTATCTGACATAAAAAAAAATAATAAAAAAAAAGATTTTAATAAAAGTTAATATAAAATTTGTTTAATATTATTGTAAAATATGCATGTTTTAATGCTTAACACATTCACATTTTTATAAATAAAATAGGATGCATAAAAAAAACAATAAAAAAACCCAACTGATATTAAATGGTTGATTCTCAAATAATATCCATTTTCACCCATATCAATATATCATGCATCTGCTTTATCATGCATTTTATCTGACTTGCAAGCAAATGTATTGCTTGATTACCACCAGTAATTTTAATCACTGTCAGTGTGAACATACCTTGAGGCTGTCCAGTTTCCCAAGCTCAAACCCACCAATCTTCAGTCTACAGTCACCCTCTAATCATCAGCCACTGGTTGAAACATGAACCCTGAGACAAACCCAGACCGCTGACATTCCCCAATCCAAACACACACACCTTCCGACGTGGGAAAGTCTAGCCCTCCAAATGTTAGCCATTCATTTCAATGACACAACACCTCACTGAAGACCACCTTCCCTTCTACTGAGTCACAACACATTTGGTACTACCACAATTCAAATCATTGGGTTTACTTACAGAGGAGCCAAAAGAACTAAATTGTGCCAGTTCAGCAAATCTTTCAGGTACACATCATCACAACCATACAATACTGTTAATAAGTCCACTGAGCCACAGAAAAGGCAAAGTAATGCATATTTTACCTTGTAAATATGATGCAAAAGTATATTTAGCAACATTACAGGGACATAGGTTAACTTCAAATTGGAGTTTCATGGCTATAAAGCAAACAGCATCCAGGGAAAAGATTGCAATGCAGGATTTGACAGTTACAGATCAACTCTAATACATAAGATGCCTTAAGAAGATACCAAATGTAACATTTAAAACATCACTGTAACAGAAGACATCTACTGTACCTTTAGACCTTATCGGCATGCAGCATCCGAGAGCCATGACCTTAGTGGAGTGTCTCAGCCAAGCTGGTCAGCAAGGGATGAGTATGTCTCTATCTTTCCTCTCGTTTTTTTCTCGTGTTTTCATTTGACTTTCTGCTTCAGCCCCCTGGGGCTTGTTCATCACCCCCATGGAATCACAGCACACTCCTTTCTCTCTCTCTCTCTCTCTCTGACTGACTGACTGCGACCTCAGGCTACTTTCAGCTCAGCTTTGCTGCAACATCTGCAACACCCCCCCAATCTCTACCCTGTTACCCTAGATGTCCTCTACCCCCCATAGACGGGGCACATGGTTCAGTCCAGCCACAACTTGGACCGCTATAATCCCTTTATGCTTCACTGGAGCAGTCCAAAGGAAGGAAGCACAGGGTCGCTAATCCACACTGCTGCCGGTGGGACACTGGACAGTTAATGCTGTTAGCTGCACAGGCTTATGTATGCATATATGATTAATAATGAACAACAATTCAAGGCGATTCAAGGAGTTGATATTCCAATGCTTGCAAAACTCTCTGTTTGATTGTCAACTTTTGGATCAACCAATAGGGTTTGAGTTTGAGGGCAGGGTTACCTGTTTGTCCAGATAATTGCGGAGAGAGGTGTTTGGGACACAATCAATATTCAGTGGTGAAGAAAGTTCAATTGCTTTTTAAAAAACATTTATTGATTTATTGACTTCCAGGCTAGAACAATTAAACTGGTTTCCCAAATATGTTTCCCAAGTATTTATCTAGAATTGCATAACTTTTGTTAATGAAGCTGCAAGACCATAGTAAGCTTGTTAAGATGCCTGGAGACACCAATATCCAATGTTAGGGATCCAAAACACAACATATGTTATGGTCTTTTCATCAGGCTACCCCCATCCTTACATCTATAACTTTCTCCAGGGCAGCAGACTAAAATGGCTGCATCCTGTCTATTGACAGTACTGTAAAGAGCACCCAGTAAAACAACCCATAAAACAAGGAATTGATCTTCTTATCGCTCTAAGAAACCAGTATGCAATTTACAACCTATTGTTTTCAGATACAAATCAAGGTGGAAATGAGTAAATGGGTTGTAGAGACTCAAACATAGGCCTGTGTGTGTGTGTGTTATGTTAGCTGGTACACCAATCACTGCTTTGACATGGTATTGTAGAAGATTCAGAAAAGAGGCAGATGGTAAACTGCTGCAAACAAACTCTTCAACCATGCCTATATGACAGAACAAATACAAATTACCTCTCCTTAGTGTTTCAAGTTCCGTTTTGCCAAGACACCTAAATCTGGCATCAAAACTTGACTTCTATATGAAACATTTTATGTTAAAAACAATGCACTTCACATTAATTATATAGTTCTATTGTATATTAACAGCTATTTTATTTTAGGAGAAACATCCAAGGCAAAGGTTATACAATTAACCTGCTCCCTGGAAGGTCTTAACTGCATAAGTATTGCTGACTAAATGAGAGGAAACTTCATATACAAGGCTTTGACACATGTCTCAGAAAGATGATGACACTTATTTTGTACTGATTACAAACACAATAATAGAGAAAGAGAGCGACAGAGAGAGAGAGAGAGAGAGAGAGAGAGAGAGAGAGAGAGAGAGAAATGCAAGCCTCCGTCTTAATCTCCTCTAATCCGACTCACTCTCAGCCTCCGCTGACCTTGGCGCCATCATGACCAAATGCTGGAGTGAGACCAGAGTGTTTAAACATACAACGACCATACAGAGCCATTCACACCTGGGACAAAAGAGGCAGTCTTTTACAGAAGGAATTGCATGCACGTGTTTTAGTAGAAGTTCAAAAATCATTTAATCAGAAAATACTTACAATTGGTGGTTGCAGATACGTTACATTGCAGAGAAATGCATTGAAACCATACATTTTAAAAGTTTTTTATGCCTTTATAATATATTTTTCTTATACTTACAAAGACTATACGTTAATTTTGCAGTAGAATAGCAATATAATGAAATATATTTCAAATAAATATTTTAAAATTAACTGTTAAATAACTTTTCTATTACTCCAGTCTTAAATGTCACATGACCCTTCAGAAATAATTCTGATATGCTGATTAGAAACATCTCTTGATATTATCAATGTTGAATACAGTCTTGCTGCTTAATATTTTTGTGGAAATTTATTTATTTATAAAATTTTTCAGTTCAAGTTCAAAAGAAAGTAATTTATCTGAAATAATAACACTGGAACATCATAAATGTTTGACTTTTGATCATTTCAGTGCTTTCTTGCTTAGTAAAATAATTAATTTCATAAAATAAGAGTACCATTAAAATACAGTTTTGGAAATTAAAAAAAAAAATATGTCGGTGATGCTGAATGTATATGACCCAAGTTTGCAATGTATTTTATAAAACATTATTCAAGGTTTGCTAAAAAAACGTTTCTGCAATTTCGTGAAAATACCTCTTCCACATTAACCATGTAGCACAATATTGTTTTATTTTTAAAAAAAGCTTTAGCAGGGTACTGGATGTAGATCTTCTGTCCAAGATGGTCATAAATGATCAATCTGTACTGAATACATGGACAAAAAAGCTAGACTGTGAAAAACGTAATATTAAATGAGCGAGAAACAGGAAAGGGAGGAGCTTTAGTCTCAGACAGCAGGTAGACGTCTAAAAATACCATGTGTCCCATGAGTCAGCTATAATTTGGCTGGGTTACCCTCACTTTGAAACAAGCCAACAGTGTCTGTACGTGCACACACACAAACACACCAAAGCTAGTGGTTCAGTGGATCTGTTCTAAGTGCTAATTCATCACCTTTACCAAAGAGTAGGGGTGTGACGAGACACTTATCCCACGAGATGGGACACTGTGTTCACGAGAGACGAGATGAGATTTTTTGACTTTTGTTAAATTCATCCTCAATGATAGATTCAGAAAACAGAGTCGTGCCGAATACCAAAACAAATTTGCCTACAGCAAACGCCACCCCAGCTTAAAGGCCAAAGTATAGGTCATCGGGAGGGCTCGCGGACACCCACACACTCTGGCTGCGTGCAGGCAATTTTTCAAGTCCACGTACAACAGTGTATGCACGAGATGAATGCTAAAAGAAGGCCCCTCAAGTAGGTAGCATTTTGCATATGTCAAGCTCATCCGTCCACACTAATCCAAGATATATTATAATTTGAAAGCTATGCATATGCGGCTGTGCACGAGATGGAACAGAACGTGGAAAGTACACCCCGGCCCTAATAAGTCTGCCTACACTGGACACAATAAAGCGACCACTGAAAACCGTTTGGAATTCGTTTCAGCACATCATAAATAGAACGCATGCACCGCATCATACCACTATCGCAAGGATATCGCCAAGTCAAGCATCGAGATGTCGTGTGTCTCGTGAGATGCGACTGGTCTCGCGAGACACACAAGATCTCGTCACATCTACCAAAGAGAGATTAACTTTTCAACACTCTTGACGCTGTGTGTCCTAAAGTCAGCATGCTTATATTTAGCTACCTGGACATTTGAAGGTAACTCTATCACCCCCTTGAGTACTGAGGTTTCTTACTGTACACTTGTCATTTTATAGAAACAATAGTTTCTGCCTCTTTTTGTAATATCTCCACCAGGATCTCAGCACAGGAAGAAGAGCTTTCCCTGTAATTCTCCTGATCTTTCACTCCTTCCTCTGTGATGAAGCTCTTTGATCTGCTCTAAGTAGGTGGAGCTCATAGATCATCCTGGAATGTGATTTTAGGTTTTATTAAGCCTGAGTCTGCCAGCGTTGTTCATGACTGCCCCGCAGGTAACAAACACAGTCATCTTGAGGGAATAAATACATGCATACTATTTTTTGTAGTATGCATTAGTACTATGTAATGCAAGCGTAGTACAAGACTCCATTCAAAAAATAAGTTGATTAAACTTCCCATCTGCGATTGAAATCACTTAAAGAGGAAGCACAGGATGTCTTTTCTCCACTTTCTTAAACTAACACTGGATCGGGCGACTTGGTTCTCCCATCCAAGGCTAAATTGCAGCGGTTTAGTGTGTGACATACCGCCTGACCGCTAAAACTAAGAGCACACATGGATGGTATTTTTGTGCTCCTTAAGAATGAATTAGACCAAAACTGTGCGTAGCACTCACTGGATTAAAATATATATCCACAGTGTCTTGTTTTCATTAGTGGGACGCCCGTACCGTATCATTAAAGAATCAAGTGATGTGGTTCATAAGACATTGACTTTCCAAACCAGAGCCTGTGAAACGGCAAACTGAACTTTGAGTCTGACAGAAATGAACTTCATTAGACATTTCGGTCAGAACTGTCAAAGTGCATCAGCATCAGCTTCTTTTAAAATGTGTGTGCTTTGCCACCATGAACAGTACACTGAAGATGTGGCATTTTAGAAAGTGTGAAAAGAATTTTGCTTGTAATTTTCACCCTGTAATAAAACAACAAATTTAGTACATTTATATATTAGATTATTTTCTATTCGAGGATAGACATTTCTATAGAATGAGTTTTACAATTTACATTTACAATTCTCTTGCAAATTTCGATCTAAAAAACAACATCAAGGTCAAGGGTTTGATTCTCAGCGATAAAATGTGTCACTTGAAAGCAAGTGCAATGCAAGTGCGAACATAAAGTCTTGACTTTAAACAACTTGATTCAAGTCTGTACTCTACACACGTCTGCAATCCAAAATGTGTTTAATTTCTCAACATGTGTACTATGACAATGCACTTATTATGATCTCTCAAGGTAATTGCATGCTGCATTTTCGGGTATACTTAACAATTAAGTCATTTTCAGATTTATAAAGCTAAATGCTTAATTGGACTTAAAATGAGATATAATTGCAGGGGTGGAATTCTGTTCAATTGTGTTTTATTAGAATACAGCAAAAGAATATTCTTGGTTAAATGTGTTCAACATTCATTGATATAATAATATATTTGTATTAATAATATTTTTTCAATAAATGTATATTTTAGATATTTTCTGTTTTTATTAGCTTTAGTTTAGTTTTAATAATTGTTCTTTTTCTTTTTGAAAAATGTCTATAATTAAAAAAAAAATGAAAATATTGCATTTTTAACTGAAGTTCTTTTTTATTAATATTTTGCTTTATGTTTTTATTTCAATATATATATATATAATTTGCTATCAACTAATTATTTCTACATCAAATCATTACAAATTATATTTTTTGTTTGTTCGTTTTCTTTACTAACTCTAATAAACTCGCTTGCTGTCTGCTATTGAATATTGATGATATTCTGATATTCTGATCTCTAGCTGTGGCTTTAATGTAATTTCATGATATTTTCCCCACCCATTCTCTCATCTGATCTGTCTGACAGGCTCTGGCATCTGTAACAGTAACAGTCTGGCAAAAGGCCACACTGCAAAGAAGCACAAACCCAACCTCATCAAGAAGCACTTATCCAGCCCCTGGGAAAACTCTCCTAAACTCACAGATCCATTCACAGTCTTCAAATCTCAGCAGACCCCCTGAAAACAGCAGGTCCACTGGACGCTTTCACTTTCTAAACAAAAAAAAACAACAGTTATCCTTCACGAAGCCATAAATCAGCAGAAAGCGGTGCAGAACCTCAGAACAGTTGCCTAATTTCAGAAGTGAACGCAAACCTCAGAGTCCCCGAGAAAAACACTCTTCAAAGGCAGACAGGAAGAGTTGAACGAATGGTGTTCGCTGAAGATTAGACGCACAACTTTTGTTTATCCAGCTGTGATGTATTACTGCACTGCGGTTTACTCAGGAATATTTTCCACCTTCAGAGTTCATGACTGTACTTCGCTGGTACTATTGCTCAAACTTACGGTTAGTTATGTGATCAAACGGTAATGTAACCCGTAACATATTGTTTCATGTGTCTGGCCTGGTAACAATGACTTTTTTAAACATGACAAAGATATTACTAGAGTATGTTTACAAGAAAATTCTGAGTTCAGGACAAGAGATATCATGCCCTCTAGTGGTGTGTAGGGCAATAACTCTAAAATAATCTTCATAGAATCTCCACAGCCATGTTAAGTACAATGTCTAAAAACAAGGTTTTTAGTAACTTTATATGCTTAGTTCTATAACTGGGTACATTACACATCAACATAATATTTCAACAATTAACAACTTACCAAGTACACTTTAGCTGGGCACCAATTCTCACTGTAATCTATGACTTTTACCTTAATAAACTCCTCTTTTGCTGAAATTAATACTATGTAAGATTGTTGTAAAGTTTAGGAATGGGGTAGGATTAAGAGGATCTGAAAAGATAGTCATACAGAATAAAGCATTAATATGTCTATTAAAGCGTGTTAATAATAAAAAGTGTTACCACAATAGATTATAGTAGACAAAACATAATAATAATAATAATAATACAATATTTCACTAATTTAATACTAAATGAAATAAAATATATATACACGTTAAATATTATTTTAAATGTAATATAACATTAAATATACTATTAATATTGTTAAATGTGATTTATTTTAATTTTTCAGAATTTTGTGAAACTGAAACGACTTTGAAATTGTAAGACTAAGGGTTTTGTGAACTCCGCATCAGAGACACACACATTCATATGCACACATTGGACCTCCCACCGGTCATTTATCTGTACAGCTCGAGGTCACAGACATCACCACCTACATCCACAGACTCGACCTTTGACCCCCAGCCACCTCATTACAGCACTCCTAACAGAGGCAGAGCCCTCTGATCTGAGGCTGACTGACCCGAGGGGAAAGGTCAACTGCTGGCCATGCTGATTTCCCTGCAATTAGGCTCAATGCTGGAGACCCCTTTTAAATTCAGCTAGCAGAGGTCGATTTTTATCCAATCACCATTAAGCTCATCACCACCTGAATACCTCATTCAGCCAAAACAGGGTGCAAATTACTGGGGGTTTGGGGGTCTAACCGAAACAAAAAAAATAAACTAAACCTGTATAGCAACATCAGAAAACATGCGTTAAACAAAAATCTAAATAAAATGTGAAAAAACACTAAAACAATTCAAAATATTAATTTTATTTTTTATAACTGTAGTATAATAATAGTAACATTTGATTTTTAATTAGTTTAATTAATGAGATTTTGTCTAACTTTTGTTATTATTATATTTTTAATATTGCTATCAGTCATTACTTTTTTTAAATCTGGTTATAAACTTCTATTTTAAGTAAATCTTAATAAAAAAAAAAAAAAAAAAAGATTTTAGGAATCCAAAGACATAGTTGCACTTCCAAAAATAATCTTTATAAAAAATAAAATAAAAAAGTAATAATAATAATTAAATAATTAAAAAACATGCATCAACCCTCTCTAAAAATACCTGTACCTATTTTCACCTATTTAACAATAATAATAAGAATCACTCTCTGACAACACCATCATGAGATCTTAAATCAACAACAAGCACTCTTATATCACTTCACTAGAATTACAAAAAAAAAAGGCTCGGAAATGGTTATCTAACAGTGGTTTGCGCAATATGAAGCCCAACTGAAACTCTGCCTGCTTCCGGATTTTCACATGCTTTTGAGTCAAAGAAGCAGAAGTTACAGACGCTGACGGAGATCCATTTGGCTGGAGCTCTGCTGGAGTTGTTGTGGAGAGAGAGAGATGTTTTTGAGAGCAGACCTCCGTCATTGCTTCGCATCCATTCATACAGAGCGTCTGCCAATCCTGCAACTGCTGTGCTTTGTGAGCGAAGCAGGCTTGGCGGGATCAAGACCCTTTCAGATCTGAGCAAAGTGTGTGTTCTCTGCAAAAAAAGCATTTTAAAAACCATTTTTATGACCCGTGAAATGTTGAGCAGGCCATGAGAAAGAAACTAATCTGGCCTTAAGAGCTCCAAGAACAACTTGCTAATCTCAGCGCAGTCGCACCAACACAACAGCCACGGAAAACTCATTCAGCAGCCTTGGTGAATGAGTGAAGCGCTAGCTTTGGCACGAAACAACACAAACAATCTGTTCTGAAGGCAGAAACACATCAGTGAATCATCAAAAACGTACAAAACTTTTGATTAGATGGTAAAGTCAGTGGACTCAGCAAGAAGTGCTTTGTGAATTATATCAGCATAATTACAAAATGCAGGTTAACCATGAATGCTAAATATTAAACTTTAACAAGTCAGCAATCCAGCCATAGACTGGTTTCTCAAAAGAAGTGAGTTCTTTAACAAACGCAGCACATGCTTTAATGTCATTTTGAACATGCCAGAACACCTACTATTATGTATCATCATTGGAATACCATGTATATGCTTCTCTGTGTACCATGTAAACAAATATCAAGGGGGTTTATTTACTTTATTATTTACTTTATATATTTACATAACTATATTTTATTTCAGCTTTATTTAATTTACTGAAAACTATGTTTAATAGTATTTGGTTTTAGTTAACATACCACAGTGCATGTAATACTCACAGTAATAAACAATGTAGAACGGTACTTTACCTCCATGGCGGTGGGCCAGAGAAGCAGTATATTACATTACAGATAGTTAAATTTGAGAGGGCTATTGTGAATTTAGAGCCCATGTCTCATCCCTGGAATATCGCGGTCAAACAAAGACCCTGCTGTTACAAAGAGAAGCCAGGAGATCCCGTTACGATTGAGACTTCACCATCCCGATCTGGGAAAGTTTCTGCTCGACTGAACAAGCCTGACCGGAGAGCACAACAGAAACACAGTCACTGGTCTCAGAGCAGATCAAACATGCTTATCCTCCTGAAACAGGGAGGAGGAAAGAGAAAGATGTGGTTCACCCTCATGAGCGACCTGCCAACTAAAACATGGAAGAGAATAATACGATGAATCTTTCATCACACGCTTCGACTGCCAAACTAACCCACCTCACAAAGCCTGTTCTGTTCTCTGATGTCATCTGTGATGATTTATCAGAGAGATTTACTTCATGCCAGAGTTTAATGAAAGAACAAAATCCTGTATGACTGAGAAATGCAGTATACTTACAATACTATAGTTTGTACATTAATACAAATATTTAACGCAATTAACACAGGGGCGTGGCTAGGACTGGCCACCCCACTCACAACTGCTGCTGACCTGAAGTGGGTCAGAAAAGGTCAAAAGAGTTGAGCGTAAATAAGAACTACGTCACATTCAGCAGCGGCAGCTCTTTAAGAAATAACAGCCAAAATAACCTATAATAACCAGCTGTGATGTCTATTAATCAAAGGACAAAGAAAAAAGGGGATAGCTTTATAGATTAATCTATATTTAATTTCGAATATGTCTGATAACTTCACTTTCAATTTCAGTATATTTAAATATTATATGTACAAGTAAATTTTTTTTTTTTAAGTCTAAATGTTAAAATTGATAGCTCTCGATTACAGTATACTGTAATGTTGAAGACTATAGTCAATGGCTAAAAAAAAAAATTGGGAGGGGGGGGCAATTTTATAAAGAAATCTGTTTTATATTGTATTATAATGTTTTTATGTGAAGATTGTTTGATTTATGTGAGATAGTTTTGTAATGTTAAATAGCTATTCACTGATTAAATAGCTACTAGGGGAAAAAACTATTCCAGAGACATCAGAATAATGCTGGCCTTCAGTCACAAAAAGAGATGCTATTATACAAATATAAAAAAATGTACTGTCTTTATGTTTGTAACAATCAGCTGGATGTGCCAGCCCAGCTCTGGATGGCACTCTAGCTCTCCATGAACCGTGTTTGTGTCTGTTTTCATTCATGGACTCATATCAATGAACTCTTGTCTCCGCCCCCTCATGTGTTGCCATAGTTGTTCATTTCAGGTCTCCACCCACTGACCTAATTTCTAGTGTATAAAGTCCCTGTATGTCTGTGTGTTCATCACGGTTCATTGTACTGTCGCCTTGTCTAGTATTTCATTTGTGTTCTCGTTCCCTGTCGTTCTGTTTGGATTTATTGTTATCGACCTCACCTGCCCCCGGACTTTCGCTTTCGTCTTGCTCTTATTTAGATACTGTTTACCCCTCGCCTGACTGTAGCTACAGACTTTGGTTTACGATTCCGCCTGGCCTCTGATGTTGATGTTTGCCGGTGACGACCCTGCTTGTCTGTCTATGCTCTGTGTCAAGCATTAAACAGCCTGCATTTAAATCCGCACGCCTTCTCGCCTCCTTTGTGACAGAGTGAACCGTCGCCCAGGATTTAGCAGCTGTGAGTACACAGACTTTTCTTCCTCTCGCAGGCAGGATTATCAACAAGCTCCAGAGTCAAGTTTACGTTTGCTATTTCAGCGCGGACGGCACATCAACGAGTACGTTGAGGACTTTATTTCTATCTCCCATCGGGTCAATGTCAATAAGGAGACTATCAAATCATACTTTTTACGGTTGGATGTAGAAATACTTTGCGACTTGCCCAAGGAAGATCCCAATTGGACTCTAGAGAGACTTATAGACTTTGTGTTGTTGTTTTGTGGTTCGCGTTTCACCGTAGGAGAGGTGGTGGAGGACGTCGGCACGCGCGACTTCAGGCGGAGTAATCGCCGTGCTGCTACCATCAGCGCGAACCTGTGGTTCGGCTCCCGCTGCTATTCCGCAAGCCCCACTCCCACTCAAAATGGCCGCCGAGAGGGTTATAACACTTGAACCTCCGCCCGACATGACCACCGCACCCGAAGCTGCACACAAAATGGCCGCCAAGAGGGTTACAACATCTGAACCAGCGTCCGAAACGGTGTCAGTAAGTGTGGCTGGTCTATGTAACAGCACTACTAACATTAATATTGAAACTCTTCCTTGAACACCTCCTGTTGCACTAGTTCTGCCCTGACCCCTGAGCCCACCACAGACTATGATTTGCCATGGCCAGATCCGCCAGAGCTCGCTGTGGATCTTGATTCGCCGTGGTCGGATCAACCTGAGCCCGTTCCCCTGCCTTAGCTCTGTCCTGACCCAACTACGGAGCATTACCCAGTGGTTGCACACTTTTCAGAGATGTCGACCCAGGTCGAGGATTCTCTGAGGTCCCCGCTGGGGGCTATGCAGCCTCTGATTCAGTCAGTCGGGGCAGTTCAGGAACTCAGAACGGACCTTGAACTAACCAAAGTGGCCTGTGAACACGTGCCCTGTCCTGAATCGGCCATGGAGGCAGTTATTGAATTTTTCCCTTTCCCTGAACCGGCCATGGAGGCCATCATTGACCCCTCGTTCAGCCCTGAACCAGCCAAGGAGGCTATTATTGAACTCACGCCCTGCTCTGGGCCGACCGAAGAGGACACTGAACAGTCGCTTTGCCCTGAACCTGCCCCAGGAGTCGTCGAACACACCCTCGGACCTGACCTGGCTGCCGGGACAACCCACCTCGAACCAGTCTCAGGTATGAACTTGGCCGATGAGGCCAATACTAACCTGTCTGTGCTCCTTTACGCAGTTCAGCTGTCTGTTCCACCTTGGAGGGCCCCTCCGCTGTATGATTGACCCAGGAGGGCATCCTCGCTGTCCGCTCCACCCGGGAGGATGTCTTCGCTGCCTGTTTGGCCCAGGAGGGCATCCTTGTTGCCTGATAGGCCCAGGTGGGCTTCTCCGCCGTCCGCTCCGCCCTGGAGGGTGTCTTCGCTGACTGTTCGGGCCAGGAGGGCATTCTCGTTGCCTGTTTGGCCCAGGAGGGCATCTTCATTGCCTGGTATGCCCAAGTGGGCTTCTCCGCCATCTGCCCCGCCCTGGAGGGCGTCTCCTCTATCTGATCCGCCCAGGTGGGCGTCTCCTCCGTCTTCATCAAGGTTCATTTAACTGTCGCCTTGTCTAGTATTTCATTCGTGTTCTCGTTCCCTGACGTTCTGTTTGGATTTATTGTAATCGACCTCGCCTGCCCCCCGGACTTTCCCTTTGGTCTTGCTCTTATTTGGATACTGTTTACCCCTCGTCTGACTCTCGCTACAGACTTGGTTTACTATTCCGCTTCGCCTCTGATGTTGATGTTTGCCGGTGACGACCCTGCTTGTCTGTCTATGCTCTGTGTCAATCATCAAACAGCCTGCATTTAAATCCGCACGCCTTCTCGCCTCCTTTGTGACAATGTTGTTTGTACATTAATTTAATGTTTGAATGTGAAATTATTGCAATATAAAGGTATATTTAAAAATGTTACTGTTAGTTGGAATTAATTGCGATTAATTTCAGAAAAATATGTGATTAATTAATAAAAAAGATTTATCGATTGACAGCACTAATATATTTACAATCAATGTTATTTATCTATATTATTTAATATTCAATACCATATTATTCAATACCATTTAATATGGATTATAAATAAATAAAAATTAATGAATGAATATTACTTAACGGACAATAGCATAAACAAACAAATACTGACTAGTTTGCTAAACTAGCATAACCAGCTAAACATCAGCAGTAAATAAATAAATAAACAATTTACTTATTTACAAGCTATATTATTTAATAAAGACAAAAATTAGATAAACAAACACATGGATGGATGAATTTAAATGTGCTGTGAGACCATTATAAACTAGCTAAGACTTGCAAACTGTCTGTGGCTGGTTTAATTGGTTTCTTTCAGCAGGGAAATCATAGCACCTCAATAGTTTTATTATAAGTGCGTGAGATATCCTCTTTCCTCAAAGCACTCAAGCAATCAGTTATGATTATTCATTTAACATGAGTTTACATTCCACTTTAGACACACTGGACACTTGCGTGCAGTAAGAGCATCTACGGCATATCGTGTTGGCCAAAACACACAAGGAAACACGTTGTGAAAAACAATATCACAGACATTGCGTTTGGATTTTTTAGGGAGGTTGAGAGAAAAACACAGACATGACAGATTCGGATGGGGTTCAAATCACCAAGCACGTCTGTGAAACAAAACATTCTCTAACGACCCCCTGTAAAACTAGTCCCGTCCGAACAGGGCTTTACTTTTAGTCATTATTTAGGCAGCACATGAATGCCTTTGGCAGAATATATATATATATGTGTGTGTGGTGTATATTACATACAGTATTATATTGTTATATATTATATAAAAATTATTTAAAAGCAATATTATTCAATTATATGCTATTATAATAAAAGTTTTTATTTTGTATCCATTTGCAAGCAATACAGTTAAATAATTAAATAATCATGTATATATATATATATATATATGCATGTATTTCAACAAACAAAATTATTGAAGGTGGAGAAAAATAAATACATAAAAAATATTACAAGCAGTGTTATTAAATACAGACAAATTACATTATAATACAGTTACATATACATCATGATAAATGATCATATCATTTACTTTTGTATTTACAAGCAATATTATTAAATATGGACACATATAAATAAACAAATAAATCGTATTTATTTAGATATAGGGTCCACATAGGGTCAAATTACATTATAATAGCATTATACATAATTTTAATAAATTGTTATATTTTGTTTTTGTACTTTTATTTCTTTCAAATGTTGTTAAATATGGTAATCAATATTTATTCTTTTTCTTTTATTTTTTTTTTCTTTCTTTTTTTTCTGCATCTAGCCAAACTAATACTCACTAATCAATCAATCATTAAAATAGCATTAAAATTAACTGATCTAATCAACAAATACACAAATATTTTACATTTCACTTTTCTAACAAGCGTTCCATCAGTTCCCTACTTCCAAAAAATGCATAAATACTCCCTACTAAGCTCCCAAAACCATTCATCTCCCTTATACACTGTCATCTCGTGTTTTCAACGTGCAGCATGGGTCATCTGGAAAACACGGCCTGTGATTCTCCCTCCAAAACTAACACAGCACTTTGCCCCACTTCCCTTTTACAAGTCTCATTCTGCAACCCACAAATCATTTTATGCACACACCACAGTGTTTACGTTCAGACATAATTTTAACACCGAAAAAAAAAATGCAGAGTCAATTGCATTAAAAGCAGCAGAGCTGACTGGAGAAGAAGAGATTTCCAGCATGCTGTGTGAGATACACGTGATATGAGCACCGCCCTTTGATTCAGGTTCTTCAGACTGCACAGCGACGGCCAATATCAGCTCGCATGAAGGTGCCTGTTACATAACCGTCTTTCTAGTGCCATCACAAGAGCCCTGTGTAAACACACACACATACAGAGAAACGCATCCAGTTTCCACAATTCCCACAGCTGTCACTCAGCAGCTCTTTGCAAGCCCACAAACACGGGGCTCTCGCAGGTAAAAAGTTTGAAAGCCAGTTAAGAAACGAGGAGGTGAGGGGAACACATTCCAGAGGGCCTTTACATCTCCTCGTTTATTGTATTCATCGTTCTCCTGCAAATACACACAGCAGCCACTTGCGTCTATGTCTAAGGAAATGTCAGGATTCCCAAACGTCCCCGACTGCAAAGCAGAGGAAGCAGAACACATAATAAAGCCATCATAGCCCATTTCAGTTGTGTTACTGTCTATGGAGGGTCAGATGGCTCTCAGATGTCATCTTAAAAAAATATCCTACTGTGTGTTTCGAAGATAAATTAAGGTCTTACAGTTTTGGAACGGCATGAGAGTGAGTAATAAATGACAGAATTTTCAGTTTGGGGTGAACTATCCCTTTAAGAAGACAGTGACTGGTGCACTTATACAATCAAAACCAAACGGCTTGAAATATTCCAGAAAAATAATAAACTATTAACTCAACTGGTAGAGGATGAAGGCACAAATGAAGCATTAAAGGTCTTGTGACCAAAAGGGCAGAGAATATTATTCATATTAAGTTCACATAATATGCAATTTATTTAATTTCTAATGCCGTCACTACTTTTATTTGCATTATATAATGTATATTACATCAAACAGATTCAACAGGAAACATTTAAATCAAACAGAGCATGAAAAGTGAATTGAATCACATTGACTGATTAATTAAATAACTAATTAATCGCACATTTATTTCTGAAATGAATCACAATTTAACATACATAATCACAATTAATCCAACATAACACTAAAATGATTAAAAATACTTTTATTTTGCATTAATTTCCAAGAGTATCACTGAATCCAATACGTCTACTGAAGTCTCTATTTAAAATGTCCTATTATTAACCACTGACTGTGGCAATTTAACATTACAGTATAATGAAAGCTATCAATTTTAGACCTCTAATCACTTCTAATTTAAGTGCACTTAAAACAACCTTCACATAAACCCATTATAATAAATGTAATATTTACCTGTGCTCTTCAGCAAATGGGAAACACATTAAAGAGCCACAAAACGGTATCACATATTAGCTTAAATAGCAAATTATGATGAACATTTACGCACATTGACAATTCTATCACCTCAGCCTCCATATTGGCTCAATGCATTTAGGGATTGCCTTCTCTGTTAAAGATTCTTTTAAATTATGCTCTAAAATATGACTACAAATTATAAGTTCATTGCATTGTTTAATGTGATGTCCTAAAAATCAGTGTGAAATCATTTAGTTGACAATTTACATCCTGGGTTGACATATTTGCTGTTAAAAGAGGAAGTCTGAGCACAATATGGTACTTTTTTTAATAGAAAGACTGCAATTTTAATTTGGTCAACATTTACAAGTGGACTAGCATATACCTTAAAGCTAACAAGCATGAAACAAAAGCCATAAACTTCCTGGTTCCAGTTTATGCCGATTTTCAGAATCTATTTGAGTGTTTGTCCACAGTGTTAGATGAGAAACTGTGGTCAGACGCTTTCACAGACAGCTGGGGTTAAAAATACCCCCGCTGGTGCGTCCTGTGTCCATCACCCCACACTACGTCACAGCGTGTGTGTGTTACGTCCTCCGAGCGCATCATAACATTATGTGGTAGGGCTGCCAGCAAATGGCACGGGAAAGCCGTCTCTGCCGTTATTTTTAACTCGTTGTCTCCATGGAAACTGCCACATACGAGAAGACCCGCGCACTCCTGCCAACTTGCATGGGAGTGTGTAAACCCTCTGCATGTGAGGGCCTGATTTCAGGCCACATCTGTACACGTCTATATGCTGTATTCAAAAACTATTGAAACAATCTGCTGCTTTTTAAGAGTATTCAGAGCCAGGAATTGGTACAAAAGTAAAGAATTTCCTTCTGTATATGGAATACTGACCAACTGATGGTCCAAGACCAACACTGCGCTTCAAAATTACACCAAATCAGACTGATTCTATAGCACTATATCAGCAAATGTAACTTTTGACTTTTGCTTTTGACAATATAAAAACGGTATTCAAGGCATTAAAATTGTTACTTACCTGAAGAGGATGACAAGACAGGATTGATGAAGAAACAACATGAAAGAGAAAGAAAAACAGACAGATCCGTCATTGTCATACTGCAAATGTGTAACTTTTTTTTTTTAAGATGCATGAAATTAAGCAACAGTTGCAGTAAAGGCATTTATAAAGTTACAAAGGTGATATATAAAGGGTTATATGGCACTGAAGACTGAAGTTATGATGCTGAAAATTCAGCTTTGCGTCACAGGAATAAATTATATTTTAAAAATATGTTCGGCTAGAACACAGCTATTTTAAATTGCATAACATTTCACAATATTTCTATATTTTTGATCAAATAAATGCAGCCTTGGTTCGCACAAATGGCTTCTTTCCATAACATAAAATTAATATTATACTGTATATGCACGTGTGTGTATACTGTATAACAATACTGGAAAAGAAAATGAAATAAATGATACATTTCTGTTTATTTTTATCGCTGTGGTATGAACTTAAAAAAAGACCTTAAAAAGCAACCGGTTTAAGTAACCTCTATAAGAGCTGCTCCAGGGATTGAAACTTGCACTTTTCCCCATTATATGTGAGCAGTGCACTATATTGTTTGCCCTCAGTGTCTTTATGTCCTGACAATTCATGAGCACAAAGTAGCCATTTTGTAGCCCATAAAAAGAAACCCTCAGCTGAAGTCTCTAATGTGAGGTCTTTCATTTCAGGTCAACTGCACTTCACTTCATGTGACAGAATTTATGTGAGAAACTCAATATGTGCCCATATTTTTTATAACATACTAAAGTGTGCACACAGAGTAAAGTTTAATTCAGGATCATACAAACTTAATTTCTAAATTATTATGAAACTATAGAAATTATAATGCAACATTTCTATATTATATTTATATATTTTATATTATATAATTTCTAATACTTAAATACAACATTTTTGTATGTATATTTACAGTATATATATACAATTTTACTGAGACCAATTGATCTGACCTCCTATACATATTTATTTCATAGCTCTATCAACAAGTGTCTTGTTTTTATTTCTCTTAAGTAATTTTATGAGAACAAATCTCACTCAAAGTTCAGCAGTAAATACAACTCAGAACCATTAAATCTCCTGAGCTATGAAAGAGCATTAAATGTTCCTCTGAGACTCTTCATTCAAAAATATCTGATGTGCTGAGAGTATGAAGACTGTCTCTCTCTCCCAACACACAGCCCAGAGGCACAGTCACACACACTCATTCGCAAGCCGCATCATTACTCGTCCAGGATTCTCCGCCTCTGATTGGTTGAGAGGAAATGGATGGGTAGCAACAACGCCAACTGGCACACGTGGTTGACACACTCACACTTTGTGTCTCTTGCTGGCAAACACAAAAACATTCACCCTCCCTGTCTTCAGCAAATACACTCATTCACTGCTCCATCTTTGTTTCTCTGTCTCCATCACTCTGCGTGATGTTGTCATGCTGTGGGAGAGAATTAGCGGGAACAGCCAATGGGACGGGCCGTCATTCACACACACGCACACACACAGTGACCAACCTCATGCTACTCAAAGCCTACAAGAATGTAGGTCATTTTTTTTCCTCTTGGTAATAGTTAAAGAAAGATATCTTCTCTGTTAGAAACACACACTAGAGCTTTCAACCAGCATGTGCAGTGTTACAGTCAATGCCACAGGATCATTTTAAAAGGATAGTTAAAAAAAAATAATCTGTCATTGTTTATTAACCCTTGTGTCGCTCAAAATATGCATGATTTTTTTTCTTCTGGGGAGGTCAAAAGAAGATGGTTTGCAGAATGTTCATGCTGCTCTTTCTTTAAATATAAAGTCAATGGAAAACAGGGAATTTCAAAATCCCCAAAGGAAATTTACAAATGTATAAAACTTTAAATGCAATGCATGCAATACTGTATATTGTAAAAACTTTTATTTAGATATTTGTATGTGTATACACATACACATAAGGATACTACTGTGTATATTTACTATGCATATACAAATACACATGCATGTACACATGCTATATTTGTATATTAATCATATTTATATAATATGAATTGCATAAATGCATGTAAAGTCGGTATATAAAAAAAATTATACTGTATGTGAGTGAAAAACTTTTATTGTGGATGCAATTAATTACGATTAAACATTTGACTAACTAATATATATATATCAAAATAAACTTTAGTATTTGTAATATCACTCACTAAAAGGTTAAACTTCATCACAATTAGTTAAGCTGAAAGACACCTGAAACGGTCTAGAGCAAGTATTTCCAGTTAACTAGAATTCCTGCTTTGGGAATGTTGACATGACAGTAATAAGCATTATGAAATGATGAGAAAAACAAAACAGAAAGATATGAGATGTTTTGATATCTTGATTCGCACGGTATTGATTTGTAGCCACAGGGCAGAAAACAATCCTTAACAATCCGCTTGCAGGTCAGGAAACGACTCGAAACAACCAACGTTCAAGAATGTGACACCGAAACATCTATTAATCACCTTATGCAAATTTTTGTTTTGTTTTTTAAGCTCTGCAGTTCTAGTGAGTCTCAAATGTGCACTCATATTTAAGATATGAACAATATTCCTCCATTACCACTACAAACTTATCCATTTCCTTACCCAATCATTTAATGTGTCTTTTGTTTTAAAGAAAATCATGAATAGGAACTTGGCTTCTTTTGTGGAAGCAGGTCAAAACAACACAAGCAAGCAGTCATTACAGAAAGAGATAAGCTAACATGACTGGCACAACATCAGTAACTCGCCCACACACAGAGTCAGAATCATATCAGACCACCATTGTGATATCACATAGCAAGAGAAGAGTGTTTCTCAGTCCAAAATTCAGAAGAATCCCCCCACACTTTTATATCAGGACTGGGTCTGTGATAGTCACGGAAACAGAATCAATGTACTGTGGGTAGTTAAGTGTATCCTATCCATCCATCAATCATTCATCAATCATAGACTAATTCTATCCATCAGTCATTCCATCCATCCATCTATCAATTATATCAATTGATCGATCTATCCATCCATCTATCCATCCTTCCATCACACTATTGATTCATCCATCCATCCATCAGTCATTCCATCCATCTATTAATTATTCTAGCAATTGATCGATCCATTAATTCATCAAATAATCAATTAATCCATCCATCCATCCATTATACGATCTATTCATCCATCAATCACACTATTAATTGATAAATCCATCCATCCATATATCCATCAATCATTCAGCAATTATTCATCAATCAATCATTCCACTCATCCATCAGTCATACTATCCATCCATCCATTCATCATGTTATTGATCAATCCATCCATTTTTGAGGGGTTACCGTTGATATTACAGCTGTCCACCAATGAACTGAAATTCATGCAACAGTAAATTAAACAATTTCATAAACATGGATTTTTGAATCTGTAATGACAAATTTTGCTATTCTAGTTAAAAAATAGTTACATGTATTTCTTTGGTCACCTTTTAAATCTACTTCAATATGTTGTGAATTAGAATCCCATTTGAATTCACTTCAAATCAAATTCAGGATTGAACTGGAATTTAAAACGCTCTCTATTCAGTTGTAAATGTTGCACGACCCTAAAGTCTCTTGGTCTTCTTTTCAAAAGCGTCCGGTGCTCTGAACCACAGCGCAGATTAAAAACCACCGTTTGAGGGGCACAAGACTCATTACCAATTCTAAACGTCCCTGAGCGGATTCTACGGAAACAAAGTTTTGAATGCTTCCTTGAAGTTTTACATCAGCTTTGGGGCTGGAGAGCAAACAAATGCGAGTCATTTTCAGGAAGTTCAGGTTTGGATGCTTGACAGGTCCACGAGTCGAGTTCTCTAAGAGGCACCTGTGGGACAATAAAAACACGGCAAGCCACTAAATCTGCTCTCCATTAGTTCCCGATAGTTCCCGACCCCCGAACACAAGAATGCGAGTGCTACATCTGCGTGCCGAGACCTGCGGTCTTTGAGTGACCCTCCCTCAAGGCCAGATTGCTTTCTGCCCGTAAATCCTGAGTGGAAAAGGTGTCCGTCCCCCTCATTCCAAAGCTCGGTAGTCCACTCTGAAGATCCCCTATTTCCCAGCTAAGAAAACATTTGGAGCATGCCGGGTTGACCCGGAGTGAGGGTGTGTCGGTGAACGTGTGTGTGTTTTACTGCCATTGTTTCAGGCGTACCCCATTAAACTGCATTCTTTAAAACACACGTGCACTTAGAGAATAAACATCTTGATTGTTCCCATATGTTTAATGTTTTTTTGCTGGACGTGGCCACGAGAATCGTCCGATTTCGGTTTAAACCGAGGTCCCAGAAGGCTTCTTAAAAATGAGCACCTGCCTTGCCGCCCTGGTGAGGTAAGCGCTTCGATTCGTAACTCTGATCTCAAAGATATTGGGTGACACTTTTGGATGAGGAAACACATCCGTAATCTGCTCTCAATTAGACCTCCCTCTTTCCTACAATACATTGCGATCCCGATCGTAGTAGAAACTAAGTGCAACTGTAGAAAAGCGCAATGCTTGGGAAGTACAGTCACTGCACATGGAGCGAATTAGGGAGAGTCTGGTGCTTGTGGATCTACACGTGCTCCAGTTACAGTCTGGCATTCGGACAACAGCTAAAAGGGATGTGGGGTATTTTTGCGAGCCCTAATTTTGAATATTGCTAAAACTGTAGGACGGGAAAAAGTAACTAAATACATATGCCGCCACTAGCATTTCTGGGGTCTGTTGAGGGGTTTGTCCAGGACTTAGGATGAGGTTTTGGCACACTGGTACAACACTGGTACTCATCTAACAAGGGGATTTTTATTTAAAGGGAAAGTACACCCAAAATAGTTTTTCATTCACCTTGATGTAATTTCAAACCCCACTTTTTCACCTTATTTTTCAATGTGGAAATGTGAATGCACACTTTTTTGTACGTGAATAAAGTGATGATTACATTAATAAAATGACATGATAACAGATTTGTTATCATGCCAACATGAAGCACCATAATGACCTGTTCATGTACAGTAAACTGAAAGTGACAGACACTGGAATTATTGCAAATTCATGTTTAAAATTAAAGTAAAATATACGGTGGAAAGAGTAAAGTGTAAAAATAAACATACGCACCATAAAAACGCAGTAAAATTAGTCTATATGGACTTTATATGTTTTTTTATAAGCAATAATACAGTTTAAAGGCATAGATCTTAAACTTAATTTGTATTCACACATACTCAGATATGGCATGTGAAGACACATTTGCAAGGTAAGGTATAAGGCAGTAATATTTACAGTAAATAACACAGATTTTAAAATGTTATATTCTAATATTTGTTTTTTAAACATCTTAAGGCACATCTTAAGGCATGTTTTGTTGCACTGTTTAATGATTGAAATATTGCCACGGGGGCTTAGTATGGATTACAAATTGCCAAAACTTGAATTTTGTTCACATAACTTTGTTTAATTGTTTTGAGAGGTGATTTAAATATTTGCGGCTGTGAAACAGATGGAAAATTTATATGTTTGTTCTGCAATTTTATGGCTGTTTTCCCCTCCAGGTCTTCGAACCGGTCATGTGACTGAAAACTATGAATTGGAATGTTAAGAAAACATTTCATTATTTCATTTTGCAAATGTTATGGAAATGTTACTTTTTAATGTTTGCGGGAAGTTTTGAAGCAAGTAGTAACATTTTTTAAATTGTTGTCTAACTTATTTGTTTTATAAAAAAGTGTTCAATGAACAAAGTATAAACAAAGTTTTGGTGCATTTTGATTTTTTTTTTTTTAAATAACAGATATCTAAAAAAAGAAATTTAAGAACGTTTTTTTTTTTTTCAGAACTTTGAAAGAACCTTGCCAGAATGTTCCATGTTATCTGAGGATGTTTGGATATAAAAATGCTAATATTTGTGAGTGTCGGACTCGATTCCCTTTTATTGCAGGCAAAACAAAGTAAAAATATTATACAACTCTTTGTTGTACAACGCCGTTTTTAGTGCCACCAAAAAAAATTTTATCCAAAACTATGAGATTAAAGTCGTAATGTTAAATGAATAAAGTCGAAACTACGAGAATAAAGTCGCAATATTACAAGATTAAAGTTGAAATATTATAAGAATAAAGTCGAAACTATGAGAATAAAGTCGCAATATTACAAGATTAAAGT
>JAUMHQ010000089.1:16517114-16531428 GCA_032361165.1 Enteromius paludinosus | reverse complement strand
AAAGTCGAAACTATGAGAATAAAGTCGCAATATTACAAGATTAAAGTCGAAATATTATAAGAATAAAGTCGAAACTATGAGAATAAAGTCGCAATATTACAAGATTAAAGTCGAAATATTATAAGAATAAAGTCGAAACTATGAGAATAAAGTCGCAATATTACAAGATTAAAGTCGAAATATTACGAGAATAAAGTCGAAACTACGAGATTAGAGTCAAAATGTTTAGTACAGTGCACTTGGAAATTATGTGGATTGAGAGAAGCCCACCGAAATGTAGACATATTTAAATATTGTTGTGTTCCAGCGGCTGCTTCATCTTACTGAGATCTAGAACATGATATTGAACAAGAATATGATATTTATTAAAAGACTGAACAGGAAAAACTTTTTTATCTTAACATCAGCTCACAGATTTAGTCGACATTCCTTTGGGGGGAGCTGTAGCTCTCTTATTTAATCCTTTTTAATACACCCCTAAGGCATTTATGTGGGATTATTAGCAGAAATTATATCATGTGTAATATTCGCAGGGACATAAGCTTGGAAATAATATTTCATGTCTTCCATTGGATTCGTCATAGTGTGCCACCCATTAACAATAAGATTTGTCCCTTTAGTACTTTTAAAACAAAGTCTCAGCTTTCAGTTTTATAGCGAAACAAAACAAATTTTAAAACAAATTTTAAAAGCTGAGACTATCTCCGGTTGCTCCCAATCTAGGCTGACTTTATTCTCGTAACATTTCGATTTTTATTCTCGTAACATTTCGACTTTTATTCTCGTAATATTTCAACTTTATTCTAGTAGTTTCAACTTTATTCTCGCAATATTACCACTTTAATCTCGTAGTTTTAGATTTTTTTTTTGTTGTTGGTGGCACTCATATTGTTGTGTTGCATGGAAAAAGAAAAAAAATGATATGGAAACTCATACAGGTTTCAAAAGATATGAGGGTGAGTAAATGCTGAAGTAAGTACTACCACAATTATTGTTTCCACAAACATTTCCGTTACAAACAGCTGTGACAAACAGATTTAAAAGTATTAAGATTTTCACCTCTAGTATGTCAAGCTCCTTCAAGAGTATTCCCAGCATACTTTTGTATTTAAAGAACAGGATGTATGTTTCCTCTCTGCAGGACTGGAGCAAAGAGCTTCGTCCCTGAACGCGCAAATGACATTTCTCTCACAGCAAGGATGACATCATTTGTCACACCAGGGGCCGCACACCAGCGCAGAGGCTCCTGGGACAGCAAATCATTTCTACATCCGTGAGTCTCTACAGACATCACACACACTGACCCAGTTAAAAGCCCCCGAATCTCCACAGAGCAACAACACGTCAGCTTCAACAAACAAAACCACAAATTCTGCTTTTTACAGACTGCTGAGCTGCTATACACCACACATTTTGGTGAGAAACCATTATTATAAACGTAAATGTAATAAACGGAGTGCTGTGACTGTCCGAGCAATGTATCTTGGAAAAAAGAGCACTTTTCATTCACACAGGAGGTGAACAGTCTCGCCTGGCCCCCAGGAAAACTACAGTATCATCATGACAATTCAGACAATTGTTGTTATCTTACAGAGATGTGAGGCAGGCCTTTGATTTGATTGGCTAAGCAGATTCCACATTACCCAATAAGGATGCGCAAGAAAGTTCCTCACCTCATCTTGTTCCTTCACAGAAAAACATACTGTACATCTAAGTAGGGATGATTCAAATGAATCATCAATGTATTTCAAATTAGCATTCAGTTAAGAGTGAATTTTATGTTTTACTTGTTAAAATGATGATTGGGTCTACTTCCTGTGTGAATAAAATGTATTTCACTGTCATGTTTTTAAACTAAAAGATTCACTTAACTCCTTAGTTGCATACAACTGAAACAGCTCATCCCAGTCCTTCGCTCACAAGTCAAACTGCATGTAAATTTGCTTGCAACAAGCAGGACGTCTCAATACAAAACTAGGCTGTCTATTTATTTCTTTGTTTCGTTTTCCACAGCTCAGCTAAAGCATCTTTATTGTTCTTCTAGAGTCCAGACTTTAAGAAACGGCCCGTAGGTTGGAACATCAAAGCTCAGCTTATATACTTCACTCGTGTTTGTCTTTCATATTTCTCTACTTTCATCTTCCAATCACAGCAATCCTTTTTTTTACCTTATATAGATAGTCACTCTCTCTCAACCACTTACTCAGTTGGGCAAAACGTTGGACAAAACCCCAGTAAATCCTTCCAGCAGGTTCCCGTATGGGGCAGCAGATGGAAACCACTTCTTAATATATTTGTAAAAGAGTAGCTGTACACCAGAAAGGTAAAGGTCTTAAATAAAATGTGACAGGACTAATAGTTAGTTATGGTCAGTTTGTCTCCCAGTGTTTATGTAAGCGCACTAACCCTCTCATCATTCTTCTTTAGGATGTCACATGTCGACACTGGCCGCAGCTTGTTTACTTGTTTTCTTTGATGCTTGCACGGGGGAAGCCGAAGATAAAACCTCAAACCACTTTCATTTTACCATAAAAGGTGAAGCAGCGAGGGCTGTTAAATCTCGCCAACGTTGTTATGGGTAACTCCGTCTTTGCTTGGTTTAGTGCTAAACACTCTTTAGTCCACAATGAACCTCTCAAAGTTAAAGTGCAAAGTCGGCTGGGTTTTTAAATATACAAAGTTGGATGTTACCATGGCGGTGTTTGTTAAGGAGCTTCTATGAGTTTCCCAGGGTGTTATAGCCGGATCTCCCAGACTGTGGAATTTGGGTGTTTTAAAGGTGTTTTCATGCCTGGTGCATTTTACCCTGCAACAATCTGAGCTCAAAACTAATCTTAACTGAATCAGACCACTTTGTAACAAAACAAAAGTGTGCACTAAGTACAGTTCGCTGTTTAGTTCACTTATACCTTTCAATGTGGATACAAAGGATTTCATATTTACTTCACTGCATAGTTTCAAAAACGGTACAAAATAAAAACAAAACGACATCCTATGAAAACAAAAGTGTAGTAAAGATGAATCTAAATCCACTTTCAAGGTCAATGCCAGTGTGAACACAAAAAGATACAGTCTTTTTTGTTCATGTGAATATACTGTTTTGTAACAGAATAAAAAAAAGTTATTTATAACTATAAGAGTGCTGAGACATATGCACATGAAGTTTGTAAGCAGAAATAAAAATGGAAAAGTGTTTTCTAAAAGAAGTATCTTAGACCTTTCTGAGTGGACCAAAAAGTCAAACCTAAACCAATTTTCCCACACAGTCACAGCATATGGAAGTCAATGTGTGGATTCATTCAGCTCCAAAAACTGGAACGTTCAATAAAACTTCTAAATGCACACCTACCCGGCTTTAGACCCTTTTAAAGGTCTTTCTGTTCAGTTCTGCAGCTTTAGACAAGAGCCGAGCTTGAGGAATTATCATGGAAAATATGTGGCAGTGAAAAAAGGATTTACATACCAAGGACCTGACAGACTAACAATGCTGCAGTCTGCACACCTACGGCTGAGCGAAACCAGAAACAGCGCAGCATTACAGTAAATATGCTGAAACGCCCTTAATACCAGTAATGTCACTTGCATCTCTGATCTACAGTATGCTTTGTCATTGGGGCTGTTTGTAAAATCGGTAAGAAAGAGGAAAAACACAATAAACGTAGTGCTTCACAAGCTTTCACACTATGAATGGCCCTCATACTCATACATATTTTTCCTTTGGAATGACCTCTAAAGAAACAGCACTGAAAATTTGTTCACAAAAATGGTCCACCTAGTCTCATGGAATAAATACCTGGGTGCACTTTTTAACGAGACACACAAAATATGTACCAATAAGTACATATCACTGCAGTTTCGAAAGGAAATGAAAACTAGAAGCAGTAAAACTTAAACAACTCTTATTCCTTTTCACACAAATCTACAGAGTTTTGATTAAAAAAGCAAAGTTTGGCACAGTTACTTCTAGAATAGCATGTTATGACTACAAAACAATATTAATATGCTGGGATATTGGAAAACTGATGAACTGTAGCATCACATTTATGGGTTTTCATTGGTTTCATACTGTCGGTAGGTTTCTTTGGTGGCTCACACACAGTACAGAGATGTACTGCACTTGAGAGGTGAGGAGCTCCAGTTCAAATCTGGTGTATAACCATGGTTCAACAAAACAATACAAATCTGTGTAAAAGGAAGTTGAAATGACATTAGCAGGTAGGTTAAATGTTGGTGTAGGACATATCTCCAACATGATAGAGCCTTAACTTTAAGCAACAGTCCATGGATATTTCAATTCTGAATCGCCACAATACATACCTATCAATGTTCTAAAAATGTACCAGGGTTCAAGTAACCTGTGTTTTAGTGAAACTCAGCGGACATTTCTCTTTTAAACTGCAGCGAAACACGCAGTAAGGTACGTAAAAACGATGTTGCACAAAAAGTGCACAGAGGTACATATTTTTATGAGATCAGGTTGAAAAGAGTCCAATTTAAGAAAATTACAAACTCAAACTGAGATGTATGTGTATGACACACGTCAATAAACATATGGTTTGGCTAATATGCCTCTAGTAGGAGATGAATGTGATAAAATTACAGATGTCCTTTACCCCAATCCATTACACCAGATTAAAACCATATGAGCACGAGCATTACACGTGTGCTACATGTGTCTGTGCAAGTCTATCTAGACAAGTAGATCTGACAATGTGCAATTAAAGTGAGATGACCCCACGCAGACCAGGTTTACATCTGAGTTCAGCAGTAACAGAAAAATGCAATTGTTTTCAGGCATAAATACTTAATCATGCTTTATCAAAACTGCTTGGATATGCATTTGCAAAACTGTAAACTTGTTTTTGATCATTTGTCCCACAAAAAAAACAAAACCTTATCCTATCAGAAATATGCTCTCCCAGTCTCCAGGGCAAGATTCTGTTCATTTAACGCCACCACAAAAATTGCAAATGTGATTATTAGTACAAGCTCTGAATAAACAGGTTTTACTTCAGGGACTCCGGGGTCTGCCAAGTGTTCAATAGGTTAATAGGAAAGTCCTGTGATATTAAAGGCTTAATGGAAAAAAATCTTATGGAAGGAAGACAAGAGTTCTGTGAAACTGAGAGAACAAGTGATTGAAGGATACATACAAAAAAAAAAAAAAGTTTCATTACAGTTGCAATCTGTTTTTGGGTTTTTTTGTGTTACAAAATAGTTTTACTTCAAGTAAATACTTAAAAAAAATAACAAAAACAGCTGTTTTCAACATTGATAACAACAAGAAATGTTTCTTAAAGTAGAATTCAGTATATTAGAATGATTTATGAAGGAACATGTGACACTGAGAACTGGAGTAACGATACTGAAAACTTTGCTTTTCATCACAGGAATAAATACAATTGTTAAATATATTAAATTTTAAATTGTAACATTATTTCAAAATATTCACATTTTTACTAGATTTTTGAGATGTTCAAAAGAGAAGTTCAAAAACCAACCACAAACCTTTGAAAGGTTTAGAATTGATTGTGAATGCTGACTTTAAAACTTTTTAAAAAAGCATCTAAAAATTACATACATGCTCAAACCTACACAACACAACCCAGTCAAAACAAAACAACAGAAAAGGGGAAAATCCTATTGGACGAGGCCGGATTACACCGATACAGCAAGTGTATTGTAATTCAGAACAAAACAAGCTGTGATTGGACGGGAAGCATGTGCTGGCAGCCAATGGCCTGGTTTTGCATTGTTTGTGTGTGTGTTGTCTGTCTTTCGGAGCTCTGATTATTCCAGACCTTCTGTTAACAGTCACACAAAGTCTGTCAGAGACTCGTCTCTCTCGATTCAAAACCAACTTTCTCTGCCAGTATGTGTTTCTGTGTCTCTCTCTGTTTTAAAGAGGACAGGAGCGGTCTGAATGGATCGGAATATTCCGGTGGAACCTTCCAAGCAAAATGATTTCATTGTTTAGTCCCATCCACTCTCCCTGGTGCCTTCATTACGATCCAACCTTTACACACACACAGACACAAGAGTTTCTTCTACAACACCGTCATCACCCGTCATCATTATATCTATATATAAAAGCTTACAAGCACCATTTTAACTTGTCTAAATGTTTTTCCCACACACACTTCAAAAGTCAACTAAAAAGCAATAAAATAAATTTAAATTACAATTTGCATAAAGAATTATGACTACTTTAGAATATGATATACTGTTTATTATTTTTACTATGCATGTGTGTATGCATAAAATGCGTAATATTATTTTTATGGCAAATGAGCACATTTTCATCAAAATTATATATATGAATATGAACCTATAATATATATATATTACTCATTAATGTATTATTTGAAGGTGCTATATTATATTAAATATATCATATATTCATATATTGTTATATTGTATTACATTAAATGTATTGTTTTACAGTACTGAAAATCTAATCACTGAGAATAAAGAAAACTATTTAATTAATATTAACATTATTATTATTATTATTATTATTGGTAATTTTTCATTAATCACAATTTATTAATAAATAATAATAATCATCATCTTTATCAAACATAAAAGGTCCAGATATTTTACAGTGATGAAAATTAATATTAGCATTTAAAATGTTTATTAAACTTAATTTGCAGTGGCAAAATCGAAATTAATATTTTTATTTTGATAATTTTTTTTTACACAGATATGTTCCTAAATCTCCTTTATCATCGACATATTGCTCCTTCACTCTTATATATTTTACATACAGCACATAAAGAGAGATAATTTCCTTAAAAGGTAAAAGAGGTCAAGCAGGAAAAGTATTAAGGGATGAGCTGTTACTATAATCAACAGATATTGAAGAACAGGGTGATGCTTTTACAAAAAGATGATTGCATTTTTAATACACTGGCATATTCTAGTATTAAACCCTATGTGTGTTGTGAGAAATCTCTCTCACACTCTCTCGCCACTCTGAAGCGGCAAAAATGCGACTTGGCAGGCCTGGCGCATCTTGCCTGGCAACACAGAATACAGCGAATCCGCTTCGGCATCCTCGCCAGAGTTTCTGTCCCGCTCGGCTCGTGGCAGACCGACTGACTCGGCAACAGCGCGAAGCTCCCAGACTAAACTGTGACAGGTTGAGTCAAGGTAGCCGACGGACGAATCTGGCTGCAATTATGCCTACCACCTTCATCTGAAAATGAGCTGTTTTAACAAGGGCACTTATAATTTGGAAGAGCCACCTACCTTCAAACGACCGTCGACAAACATCTGCCCAGACCTTTAAAAATAAATTGTGAGGTTAAGTCCAATTACAATCTGATTTCACCTTATTTGCCTGCACACACAACAGGCAGTTTATGGCTCTGCTTTTCTCCTTCATAACTTTCCAAATCTTTCCACCCCCCCCAAAACAAAAACTGTTGATTCATCCCATCAAAACAGAGACATTTGAAGGAATTATGAATCTCAGTCTGGTGTTTGTGTAATCTGGCACAACGAATCGCAGATGGTCAATTTAGCATAAGGAAACTCGACCGGCAAAGTCCTTGGATGGAGACGCCGGCTGACGCACAATAGTGTGATTATAACTGATTTGAATGACTTAAAAGCATCAAAAAGACCAGCTGTGGGGATCTACTCTTTCCTAAGAACTTATCTGATTAGTTTAGATTAGTTTTTAAAGTCTCAGGTTCTTTTGGCGTAAGATAATTCAGCAGACTTGCCGATTTAGAGTCAGATAGACAGAACAAGAGCTGGAGGGCGGTTTTCTGTGCGGGTGGTTTCTGTATTAAAGTGCGCGCATACTTTCACTGCAGGCTAATGGAAGTCAAAATATGCTCAGGAGCGTATCTGCCAAGAAAGAGGATTACAGATGAAACTCTGAGACAGAGATGGAGGAAATCAGCTGATTATTTTTATGCACCAACACTAAAAATACTTTCAAACATGTATTTTGTACTTAATGCACACTATTATTGGAACACAAAAGAAGGTTTTCAGCTGTTAAAACACATGCTATAAAGACTACAAACCTGATAGATGTATATATACATACTGTATTATAATTGCATCCATCTTGTGTAGGCTACATGATATATATGTAGGTACAGTATATGTTGGATATGTATACATAAATACACACACACACACACACACATGCATGTATACAGTTAAGTAATATATATATATACACACACAAAAGCATCTAATTACGTCTGACTTTCTGTAAAATTATCATTTCTTTTTGGCTACTAGGTTTCCATGTATGTAAAGATACTTCATAATGGTTTGAGGCTGGCATTTAGCGTACTTGTTTTATATATATATTATTTGTGGAAAGCATTCACTCAGTATCATTCTCTCATTTTTGATGGCCTATTGCATTGGATACATAAATACATATATATGTTAATAGCCACCTCACTTTCTAGACATCTACTATCACAGGGCTGGCTTATACTAGTTTTGTTGGTGAATTTGCATGGCCATGCTATTTATAGTCAAGCTAGTTTCCAAAGAAGTATTGTCAGTAAATTTGGCTTTTTTAAAACTTGGTAGACTAGATGTCTTACAGTCACTCTTGTTAAAGAGATAGTTCTCCCAAAAATGTAATTTCTGTCATTAATTACTTGCCCTCAGGATGAATAAAGTCTCATTGATATATATTTCACTAGTTCGCGCTTCCTCATAATAATGATAATAAGCATGTTTGGCGTGCTGTCAGGGGCGAGCCGGGAGCTCGGCGAACCCCGAGCCCTAGATCGAGAGCCCTAAAGAGTGCGTGGCTCGGAGTCGGGCTCAAACCCTGCGTGCCCCCTGAGGAAGCAGCGAACGGTGGAGAATGCAAAAAAGACGAGATAGAGAAGGGAAGAAAACTAGGCTATTTATAGTGGCGAGGTAAGGGTTGGTTTGGCTTACGATGGGAGCGAGATTGATTTGTAATGGTGCAAGCTGTGTCTAATAATCGTTAGCCCTTCCTCCCGAAATTGGTTTAAAAACTTCACTTAGTTGGAGGTCCAAACAGCAATACCAAAAATGGTATTTTAAATACCAAATTCTTTCTGGCTTCCACCTCCGACAGCAAAACCTCATGTTCATTATCGTTACAGTTCTTTTTCTTTGTCTTTTATTCCGGTGCTATAATTCTCGTTCTCTGGACAAGTGCTGCTTTGCAGAAAAGCCCTTATATGGAGCTGGTTTGGGTGTGTTTTATGCAAATGACTAACCTTGTGCACGCGGCCGCTTATTTAGAAGACTCCTAATTCACAGAAGAACGAGTTCAAGAACAAACTCATGTGCGTACACACGTGTTGTAAATTAGGCATAAGGTTTTCATGAGAAGTTCAAATGTGATTATAAATACAAAATTCTTACGCAATTATTAGTGAATAGAATCATTTTTGCTTTCTTTGTGCACAAAAGTATTCTCGAAGCTTCATAACATTATAGTTGAATCACTGATGTCCCATCGGCTATTTTATCAATGTCCCTACTCCCTTTCTGGGCCTAGAAGGATTCAGTTGTGTTGCTGTCTATGCAGGGTCAGAATTTGTGTTCTGCAGATGAAGGGCTTACATTTTTGGAACGAAATGAAGGTGAGCAAGAAACAGAATTTTTGGGTGAACTATCCCTTTTGTGCTTCGCAAAGGAATCACAAATCATACAGGTTTGTATGTGTGTTCATGAGGGCGAGTGAATGATTTTTGAGCGAGCTGCTCCTTTAAGATAAGCAAGAAGACACACAGCAAACCACCTCTCACAGCCACAGCGCTCCGCTCGAGGAGAACTCAGAGAAAGGTAAATATTTGAGGCCTGAACTGCTTGTTACTTCTCCTCCACGGGAACAGACATCTTGTGTGGGCCACCGTGAGTTCCCAGCAAAAACGCCAAAATCAGAAATGCTTTTAAACTGAGAGAGAGTGAGGAAGACGCACGGTTGTGAGTGATGGGTGTGTGATGTTTCTTCTACGTCGGGTTAGAAAGCAAAACACAACATATTAACTTAGTGTCACAGTCAAGGTGGGTAAATGAAATCCCAGAGATTTATGATCATTAAATATTTATGTGTGTGTATATTCATATACATATATGTGTGTGCGCAGTCCTCAGGTAAAGAAACCCCCCCCCATTTTTAGCAAAACATGCATCATGGCCTAGTTCCACATAAGGGCTGGCTAGAGAGAGCGCCAGAGAGATTGTAGGCCTCAAATGAATGAGAGAGGCTTCGGTCATGCTAAATTAGATTCTGCATACAGCAGAAATGTGGCTTGTTTCGTTTTCTTTCGCTGTGGGAACTGAGTTTTGTGGGTAATACAGCTCCACAGGCTATGACATCAGAAAAAAAGAGATCCAGAGACAGAGAAAGACAGATATATATAGAGAGAGAGACAGATTCACTGCAGAACACTTCAGTCGTGTGAGTTACATGAAAAGTGAGTGCTGAGAGAGAAAAAACACGATGCCAAAAATGGAAAGCAGAGGAGAGAAAAAAGAGACACAACAAAGGAGACAGCGGTTTTGAGGAATTTTTAGAGTCGTACGTTGTGTAGAAAGAGAAAAGAGGAGTAAGAAAGAGAGAGAGAGAGCATGTGTGACAGCATTGAAAGTGATGTCAGCGATGCTAATCACATTAGCATGTAGCGCGGACGATGACATCACAAAGAACCCTTCATCAATCACGTCCCGCTGAACTCTAATGGGAATTCAATTGGATTGCATAATTGGCACGAGTCCCCGGGGCCCGATCAAAATCCAACTAGGTAAAGTGTACAAAGCATCGAAATGACAAATAATTAATCATTTAGATTTTTATAAAGAAAGTGTTTTACATCGTGACAGTATTTCCATGTTAATTTTCATGATTTCCTCCACACATACTCCTTACTATAGTGAATTATAATGACATTGTGTTAATAAATCAATAACTAAAATAAAATGAGATGAATAAAAAAAGAATAATGGAAATTCATTTAAAATATAAATAAAATAAACATACAAATAACCATAATATGTGGACACATTTTATAACAAATATTGAATAAGTGAAAATATTTATATGGAAAATGTTTTTTATTGTGACATTGGGGTCATTATAACAGGGTTGTTATTATTACTCTACAATAATCTACAGATGTAATAGTTTAAAATAAAATAAATAAATAAAAAAAATAAAATGTCATAAAAAATAATTGTCATAAAAGGTCATCAAATAGTATAAAATAAAATGTTATAAAAAATAAAATGTCAAAATAAAATAAAATAAAATAACATACAGATACAGATACTACTATATATGTCTGCACTTTACAACTGTGAATTTGTGTTTGTTTTGCATGACAACAATGGTTATGCAATATATGAGGAGAAAGTACTTTACTGTGATGAAAATAATGCAAAGAAAAATTAACTTAAAAACAGAAAATTTAGGCAAAACACATTTTCTTGTTTTGAGGTCAAAAAAGGATCGAAGATGTTCTGTGAGATTCACTGCTCTTAGTCATGTGGGCTGTGACGTCCACTGTGGAAAAATGAAGACGAGCGTCATCAGATTGTGTCATCAGGCCAGAAATAAACTGAGAGAATCTTTCCTGAGAGGATTTTCTGATCCATCTCAAGAAGTACAGATTCGGTGGGGTGTATTAAACGAGAGTATTATGTTCAGCTCCATTAAAAAAAAGCAAATAGACTGACCTCATCGAAGAAGTTCTGCCGAAGTGCGTAAGTTATGATGGGATTGATCTATAAAAGTTTCATTCTTAGTCTTTTCACTCTAGTCTTTTACTTTTTCAAACTCTTTTAAACCTCGACGTTAAGAGGCTTATGACATTAAAATGAAAGTTCATTGAGCGTGAATGTATAACACAGTGAGTCACTGATTTTGACATAATGCTCTCAGAGAAGATCTGCAGGAAAGTTCAGCCAAATAGGATGAACCCTACACAGATCTGACAGCCCCTGATGTCATATATGATTAAATTAACTTCACATTCCAGGGATGGGCTAAAATTACTCTGTAATACTAAATGGGCCTGGATTTTCACGTCAAATTTAATCCTACTCTTCTGTGGATTGGAGATCTAAAAAAACAAAGCACGAGTGATTATTACCACTCCTGGCGAGCAACCCTTACAAATGGGTTATATGTTGATTATGTTACAAACTGTACCAAGAGAACAGAAGCAGGCCTGTCTGAACTGTCAACATAGTGCAATTTTAAATAGTAAATCTCATGCTAAAATTTTTATTAAATTAAATTAATTGGTTAAGGTGGGAGATTAAATTAAAGCATTTAGGGTTAATCTAAGGAAATAAATAAATAAATTAATTAATTAAATTAAATTAAATTAATCTGAGGTATAACTGGAGATTAAATAAAACATTTAGGGTAAAAATCATGAAGAAAAATTAATAAAATCAAATTATTAAATTAAATTATTAATACATAATAATAATAATAAAAATAATAATAAATATTATTAAATATTAATAATATTGCAGTCACATGCAGTGTAGCAAAACACACTATCCATTGTGACCTGAGAGTAATTGTGTGTGTGTGTCATGCTAATGTTAATGAGACATGTTTGTCTGTGTCTGGATGAGCACAAAAAACCAGAGCAGATTACAAGAATGTGACACAAAGAGACGGTGACCCCCAAAAGCAGATTAAGGAGAGAATGAGGTGACACGAAAAAAACACAAATGTTCAAAGTCATCATCGTCCAAAAATAAAAGACCAAATGGGAAAATATCAAGTATCCAATAACTAAAGATAGTTAGATAGATAGATCTAAATTACCATTCAATATTTATTTCTTTTTTAATACATTACTTTTTTTAATTAGTTTTTATTTATATACTTAGAAAACAGGTTTAAAAGAACAATGTGTCTCAAACTGGGCTCAGATTTGGCAAAAAAGATTCTCAGTTTACAAACAAAACAGAATTGTTGATGAATTTAATTTATTTTTATTTTTATGTTCTTTTCATTTTAGCAATTTTAGACTTTTTAACATGCGTTCAGTAGTTTTAATTCATTTTTATTTCAGTTTCAGTTGTAGTTCTAAAATAAGAGAAACGTTTTAAAAACTATTTGCTCTTTTTTTGCAATATTTGATTTAAAATGTTAATTTACATTTCTTTTATATAAGTTTTAAAGTAATTCAAGTAACATTTTTATGGTTTTAGATTTAGATAACTAAAAATGTTCCCTCTGGCTGGTTACTTGCGAGTTACAAAATGCACAGGAACTTTCAGCAAACTGTTAACTTGTTCCTGACCCATGTGTGGTGTAAAAGCATCCCGTCTGCTTGTTGTCAGGCTCATTGAGAGATGCTCGTGGCAGGAGGCAGAGATTACAGCTCAGCACAAACAAGCGCACATGCCGCCACACGAGGGGAGGAGTCATTAGTTCCCATGGAGACAGAGCAGGGAAAGTCGGGACCTCCAATAGGGGCACATGCTGGGTGGGAATGTGGGGAAAGGGAGGGCGAGCGACTCTCCCAAAATCTGCCATCAGCATTATTACACGCTGTGTAGCGACCCCGTTTCCCCTCTAGCATCCGAGATTTCGTTAAGCCACGCTAGCACGTGAGATCGAGACAAAGGCCGTGTTTTGGCTGTCAGCGGTGAACATGTGCTGCTTTGTGAGCTCGCTGACAAATATGTGATATATCACAACATCTAGTGAGTAACACATTTCCACTCTCATCCAGAGACTACACGTAACACATTACGTCCCCGCATGTTTTCCGGGTCACAACTGTTCTGGGTGGTTAATAATAATGCACTCAAGTCATGTCGGAAAGATCGCATTTACGAGTTAAACGCACATAAACATCACCACAAAGACGTATTTATGAGTGGGAAAGTTGAGGAAAACACACCTAATGCATACTCAATGCACCATTTTGTAGAGTTTAAAACATCTTGTTGAATTTCATGGAAAAAAGGGTACATTGCCCTCTTGCACTGGCTTAAGTTATCTGAACACACCTGATGTTGTATTTATGACTTTTAACTAACTTGGATGCACCATAAATTGCACACTGACCAAATGCAATAAAACAAATAACCAGGTTTCTATGAAATTCTGGTCCATAGATGTGCATTTTTAGTTTTTCTTTTATTTA
Source organism: Enteromius paludinosus (assembly GCA_032361165.1). Classification (NCBI taxonomy): domain Eukaryota; kingdom Metazoa; phylum Chordata; class Actinopteri; order Cypriniformes; family Cyprinidae; genus Enteromius; species Enteromius paludinosus. The sequence continues at coordinate 16,517,287 of JAUMHQ010000089.1, read as the reverse complement.
AATTCTGAAAAAAAAAAAAATAATAATAGAAATTAAATATATTAGATTTACAGTTACATATTAGATTTAGAGTTATATGCAGACACGGAACATGAAACCATACAGCCCTGCAAAAATATTCTGTGAGCGCAGAGTAATGCAAAAAATTCCAAAAAATATATATGTCATCAATA
>JAUMHQ010000089.1:16491837-16505613 GCA_032361165.1 Enteromius paludinosus | reverse complement strand
AGCAAGACAAAAACATGAGCCAAGACCAAACAAGAGATTTATTGGAAAAGGAGGGAAAATTCAGACAAAAGAGTCGTATCAAATTTCAAACTACTTCACTTTCTGCTTGAACGGAGTATCAGAATCATTAACAGACTGATTTTTGAAGGTAAAGTGTGTCATTTTTGGCTGATTAGGACACTCAAACAAACAGAGTAATGTTTCGTACAATCCACTGTAGTCAAATACAGGTTTCATCCCATAAATCATTAACTGACCTCTGAACATGACTGATCTAACACATGCAAATTATCATTAGGTATGTTTGTTTATTTTCTAACAGGAATGACTAATAGCCTGTAGAATGGACATTTCCTCTTAGATGACCTGAACGACCCTTAAATGTGACCACACTGGCATCCCGTCCTTGACCCCAGCTGACCTCTGCTGAGACTGACCAGAAAGACAAATTGTACTTATAAAGGTACACAAACAGTTCCCAAACTTAAACAGACTCCATATTTAGCCTAAATTGCCTATACAAAATGAGGCTATAGAAAAAGAAATCAAGTTTATCAATCTGTCTGAAACATACTTTATGTGCTCATACTGTAAATGTTTCAAGCTACAGTACATTAAGTGTTGTTTTAGGAGTATTTTTACTATTATATATATATATATTTTTTTTTTAATTAGCGTTTATTTTAAATATTTTAAATATTTATTTTAATTTCCAGTTACATTTGTATTATATTTCTAGTTAGCTTTTATGGTTTTTATTTTTATTTTACACACTATGATGTCAACATATTATATAGTTGCCATATATTTTATGAGTTATTGTATTTTATATTTTGTTTTGTTATTTTAATTTCATTTTTAGTTTTATATTTTATTTAAAATGTTATTTTATTTTGTTATTTATATTTCATTTTAGATTTTATGAGTTATTTTTTCATTTTATATTTAGTTTTTTATTTAATTTTCTATTTAATTTAAAATGTTATTTTATTTTATTATTTTTATTTCATGGTACATTCTACTTTGCTTTATATTTAACTTTTTTTTGTTTTATATTTTATTTAAAATATAATTTTATTTTATTATTTATATTTCATTATATTATATTTTATTTTATTATTTTGTTTTGTTTTATTTCATGTGGGGCTTCTTAATCACCAAATATTAGCTCTCGGGTCAACTGTCTGTCATGCTAAAAAAAGGAGAAAGGAGTTTGTAAAAAAAAAAAACATGAAAGCACGTTAGTTTAAGTAAATTAAACTACTATACTATAATAACATCTTAACTTTTACGGCACATACATTTACTGCCTAACTGCCATAATATCGCACACATCGCATACTTTTTCTTTGCGCTAAGATCTCCTTTAAGGTAGATCATGCATATTTATATAAACCAGAAATTATTAGAAATCATTCATCTCAATCTAAATAATCAAAAAAATTCAACAATTTCTTCCATTTAACATGTCCTTGATTATGAAAATAACTGTGGTGGTTTCTAATCTTGATAAATCCCTTTCCCTTTTTATTAATTAACAAGTTTCTATGGTATATAATTACACCCTTGGGCCTTGGGAATAAACAAGCGAAATCCCCCAAACTTCACCACCACACTCTAGCGTCCTTTACTCAGACCGCCAGCTGCTCCACCACTCACCACCACAAAGAGAAAGAGAAACAGAGAAGGCCAGAGACAGAACGAGAGGCCACATGCGGCCGGTTGCAACACCAGCCGCGGAAAACCTGCTTTGAATTAAACTTGCACAACCACGCGCCCCTCTTCACCCCCCTTTTGTTTAGGGATGCCTGTCCTGCCAACTCTCACTCCTCTTTCTGTCTGTCTCATTCCTGCGTTTCTGTCTCTCACAACAACCCGAGCCGTCTGTGGTGCTGACAGTCGAGGGGTTTTCCTCGGGCCTTCTGGCTAGTGCTGGAAACATGTTCAGAAATGTGTTAGAATTTGCTGAGAAATGAGTGTGTAGGTTTATTTAGCAGTAATTGAGAGACAATGTTATTCCCAGAAGTTAGATAAAACTAAACCTCACATTGCGAGGTTGTGAACCGACTGGTGTGAGTCACTTATTCTCAGCAAGTAACGGTCACATTCTGAGGCTCAATTAGGTTTACATTACATTATTTTTTTTGTATTTACACCAAACACCTGAGAATCTAAGAAATTCTGTCTAAGAAGAATCTAAGAAGTTTAATGCAAAACTATAGTCTTGACCATATCTCTAAACCTAACCATACCTATGAGTAATGCCTAAAATCAGATTTAGATGAATGATGCTGATGTACAAGCACCAAACACTGATTGTAAGCCTGAAGTTCAGACAAACTGGTTTTTCAAATCTGATCAAAGATGTTGACCCAGGGACATGCAGTACTTGGTAAATTTTTTGAAATGTCATTGATTATGATCATTGATCTAAAACAGACGACAAAAACCCCTTCTTTCACCACACACGCAAATCCACTGACTACAGCTGATGTTGAGTCTGCTAGCAACAATGATGACTCTGGCTTGTGACATAACATGCACACACACCGACAAAAACATACAAACACTCTTGCACGTTTTCCCGAAAGTGAGTCAGCAGGGTTTCACTGTTTCCAAGAACAATATCAGAGCCCTGAAACAAAGGCAGCAGAAGCCACAAAACAGAGTCAGGTCACTGGCAGCTCAGACCGGGAGTAACTGCGTGTAAAGGACAACATGTCTTGTGCAATAATGCAAGGAAAATGATATTTTTGGTGGTACGTCTGGGTGTACCGTGACCGTGTTTTTATCCAACATTCCCGCAGGAATTGAGATTTCTCTCTGATGCTCAGCCAAGCTAGACACATTCAACTAGGTTGCTATCACTGCCGGCTCTCTCGGAGACGCATATGTATGTTCATCTGTTTATCTGACTGTGGTAACACTGTTAAACTTGGCCAAGTGCCGCCAAAATGCTGCTTTCCACAATGAAAATAGCATTACTGTTGGTGCATGTCAATGCATTTGCAATGTATGTTAACGGCCGCCTCCACATTATTGTTTCCACACTATTCATGCCTTCTGAGTGAATCTAATCCCTACATAACAGCCAGCCCATACCTTCGCATGACTAGTGATGAAGTTTTAGTTCATTTCCGGCTCTTTTGTGGCCGTGCTCATGAATAGCGTGCAGCTGTAAGAGTTACGTCATTCTCCTCTGACAGGTTTGCCTCGGTCTATAGAAGTTATCAGCATAAAGCTAAACACCAACACTGCATGTCACGCCACTCGTGTTCTGTCACATCCTTCACAGTTGGCTTCTGACAACATTTGCCAGGAACAGTCCTGGGTTAAATACAACCTAAACACTAAAGTGTCACTTTAGGAAAATTATGTTTGTGTTAAAAATGTGTTTACTGTAAAGCACTTTCAATGGAAGTCGACAAACAATTTGTCTTTTAAAAGATGTCAATCTAAATCTTTAGAATAGTTATTCAAAATAAAGAAGTGAACTTAGTGTGAATTTAAATTGAGTTGACCACACCCCACAGGAACTCGCCAGGAAGACCATCCAACCTTACAGCCATCCATACATATATCTGTTTGTCCACCCATCCATCTGTAGATCCATACGTTTGTCTGTCTATCCATCCATCCCTCCATCCATCCGTTTGTCTATCTGTCTATCCATCCATTCATCTTTTTGTCCATCCATCCATACTTTGATTTAGGCCTAACCGTCCATCCATCCATCCATTTATTCATCCATCCATCCGTACTTGCATTTAACCATCCATTCATTTATCCGTCCACCCATCCAACCATCCATCCATCTGTTTGTCTGTCTGTCTATCCATCCAACCATTTGTTTGTCCATCCATCCATACATTTAACCATCCATCCATACTTTTATTTAGGCCTAACTAAATCCATCCATCCATCCATTTATCCAATTGTACATACATTTAGCCATTTATCCATACTTTATTTAGACCTAAACATCTATCCATCCATTTATCCATCTATCCTTGCATACATTTAACCATCTATCCGTTAATCCGTCCACCCATCCAACCATCCATCCGTTTGTCTGTCTGTCTGTCTATCCATCCAACCATTTGTTTGTTCTGCCTTCCATACATTGATTTAAGCATCCATCTATCCATCCACCTGTTTGTTCATCCATCTATCCATCAGCCCATCCACCCATTTGTCCATACATACATCCATCTGTTTGTCTATCAGTCCATCTGTCCATTATTCATCCATCCATTCATTTGTAGACCTGTCAACCTTTCATTCGTCCATCCATCCATCCCTTCATACCTCCAACCATCCATTGTTTCTATACCCATCCTTTCATCCATCCATACCTCCAACCATCCATTGTTTCTATACCCTTCCATTCATCCATCCATACCTTCAACCATCCATCTGTTTCTACACCCATCCATCCATCTAGCCATCCATACCTACATACATCCAACCATCATTCCAACCTGTCCAACAATCCGTCATTTGTCCATCCATCCATCCATCTAGGCATCCATTTTCATTTGCCAAACCTTTGAAAGTTATGTAGCTACATTTTCTTCTATATAGTATCTTAGTACAAACGTAAAAGTGCAAATCTAACGCCTGCAAATCTAAATTTAACGGTGTACAACTTTAGGTGATTGTGTGATTAGAAACAGTCCATTATCTGCTGAGCACAAGCTACTATGAATGGTAAATAATGCCTCAAAGTTTTAGTCAGTTCTGTAATCACTCTCCAGACAAGATGTAGATCCAAAAGCAAGGACATACTGGGAATGAACACTAGCTCTGCTGAGCCAAAACCAACTTAGTTATGTATTCATAACTGCATTGTGTTTGTGTGTGTGTGTGTGTGTGAGAGAGAGAGAGAGAGAGAGAGAGAGAGAGAGAGAGAGAGAGAGAGAGAGAGAATGAGAGAGAGAGAGAACCACACGCTCTGATCCTCAGTGGAGCCCAGAGTCTTGCGTCTTATGCCAAACTGGCTCAGGGGAGTCATTCTGAACAATGTGCGGACAGCTACAATGCCAGTGAGTGATTTCTCTGCCTCCGTTCTGCTTTTGAAGAATCATTTTCTACGTCATTTTGTACGTACTTAAAGTGATAGATCACCCAAAGATGAAAATTCTGTCATCATTTACACATACAAATTTTTTTTTTTTTAGAAAGCAATATTAGGGATAAAGAACTGCATTTTAGCAATGGCTTTTCACTTCAAAAGATGTAAAAGAAACGAACACATTTGCATCTTGAAAAAATTTTCAGTGAAATTTTGGGTAAGCTATTACTTTAAACCAGATATGTTAGCATTCAGGACTCTCTTCAAAATGTTGCTCATTCATGACAATAGTTGCCTTGAAAGACAAAACTGACAGTTTATGTTAACGCCCGCTGCATTTAGCTCGGCAAATCTGAGAATGTGACACCTTAAGTCGCGTTACGCATTGTGATCTTACAGATACGGTGACTGGGTTCATGAAATTGAGAATGTCTCGGCCTTCACAAAGCTCAACTTGACCAAGGCCCGAGTCGACATGAGCCTTGAATCCAAGACATTTTCTAGACGGTCCATTACAGTTCCCTCCTGTCCGACGAGAGAAAGCGAATTAACAAGATTAAAAACGCAGATGATCTAACTCATCTCAAAGCATTCTATATATTAACAACTGATATCCAGCTGTCCTCCTCCACTCGGATAAAATAGAGTCCACATGTCTGCCCAATCAAATTAAACGAAGCTCTACATCTTCCCTCATATTGGATTATGACAGTGGCCTGTTTCTGTCCATCGCACACTATGAATACACACACACACACACACACACACACAACACATGCAACTATTTTAGTTGTGTTTATACTGTCCCTTATGTATGAATTTTGGTTTCCAGAAACATTTCCAATTTACATTCCAAAGTATGTGCGCCTAAGTTTGAGAAACCAGCAAAAGGAGAGAGAAAAAGAGAAGCAAAAACCCTGTTAACGTCATGTTTTGTGGACAAACTCCCTGGAGTGCTGTACAACCCCATTTGATGACTCTAATAGAGTATTAACGGTCTGGAATAAAAAGGACTACATGGTGGTTGTAGTCATTTTGTTTTTTCTCCCCTCTGCTCCTTTACCTTTGATCTTTACTGTTTTCCTAATCGTGAGAAAGAGTTGACTCAATACTGCCGGAGTCCTGGGGGTTGGCTTTCTGAGGCCTGGGACACTCAAAAACAAACACAACAGACTCAAAGATGTAGATATCTTAATGATCAATGGAAACTAAATTGCAAAAGTTTTATGACAAATATGCGCTCATCAACATATGGGAACAAAGATTTATACATGATTACATATTCAGAATAAAGGTGGCATAAATTATACAAATGACTTAAGTGGAATTCACATTATTTCCAAAGAAGTAAACTGAACCGACTCAGTTTTGTTAATCATATCCTGTGGAATAATAATAATAAATAAATAAATATATAGCAATGGGCTAAAAAAACAAGACAAATCAAGATTAAAATTGCATTAAGAAAAGAGTAGCTTGAACATGCTTCAAATGTTTTTGTTTTTTTTGTGTGTTCTACAGAAGAAAGGGAAGTTCTGAACAGACTTGAGTAGCAGAAATTGATGACAGAATAAATTTTTGGTTTAACTATTCCTTTAATTCCAAATTTAACTGAAGGTAAACCAATGAGAAAGTGAACTTCAGCAGGACGCCAGCTTTTGCTGTGGGAAACTCTGAGGCCTCGAGGGGAACTTTAACTTAGGGGAAGTTACAGCATGTCATCACATTTGCCAAAATGAGATCAAATAATGCAACAAGAAACAGAATAAGACTGTTTGTATGTTTGTGTGTGAGAGCGATCCATCAGCGGACGCCTCATTACCCACTAAATTCACCAACAGCTCCAGAAGGGTGTGAAAGTGAATGAGCCAGACACAAAGAGAGACAGAAATCCACAGTTTAGTTTCATGGATGATCTGTGACTTTAGTAAGTGTCTCGGATATCTCGGGAAGTTCCCGTATGATTACAGCACACAGATGTATGTGTGTATGCATCTTATAGAGCATACGGGAATCACTGCATGACCGTTCTCCGGTTTCATATTCAAAAATCCAGCATATCACTGCATGAATCAAAGGATTAAGCTGAATAGGTGCATGTGTGATATCAACGCACACGTTGCTGAAATGCAAAAGTGGCCCAAGCGTTCACCCCTGAGTCTGTGCTGTATCATATTGCACATAACTAGGGGTGTGACAAGATCTCGTGGTCTCGCGAGAACTTGGCGATATCCTCGCAATTGTGGTATGATGCTGCGCAACAAATCGCATGCACTGTTGTACGCGGACTTGAAAAATTGCCTGCACGCGGACAGGGTGCGCGGGTGTCCACGAGCCATCCTGATGACGAAAATGACGTAACGCATATGTAATGCAAGTTTGTTTTAGTATTCGACTCGAAGCTTTTAAAGGGATATGTGTGTTATTTGGTTTTATTTATTTTTACTTTTTTTCATTTTAAATGATTTATTTTAAAAAGTCTAAAAATCTCGTCTCGTTCTCGTGAACCCAGTGTCTCATCTGGTCTCGTCTTGTGGGATAAGTGTCTCGTCACACCCCTACACATAACACATCATCAGGAGAATCAGTGCAAAAAGACTGACAGGAAGTGGACATACAGACAGAGGCTAATGCATTTATAATAAGGGGTTATTCTGGTGCCACGACCGCAGAAGGAATGACAGAATCGGAAAAAGAGAAACGGAGCGTTGAATGTAAAGCAAAAGAAAGAGCAAATGTTTCTGAGAATGCACAAATAACTGGATTTTTATCTGAAGTGTGAGCATGTAGATGTAGTCATTCTTTGTGAAAGCAATCTGTGTGAAAGAAGTTGTAATAACTCTAAAAAGAAATGAATTGGTGAAAAGTTAAATGAAACCTGAACTATGCTTGTACACAGTCTTAAAGGCAAAGTAGAAACAATTCTTGACGAACGCTATTCCTAGACTTCATTGGCTTGTCTTTCACTTTCTCTACTTTTATCTTGAGCTGTAAAATCACAAGTAGAAAATCCTTCTCCTCTTGACTGTGGTTTGACACTTGACCCTGTGTCATTCAGACCACAGATAAGGTGAAGAGGGTTCTGCTGATAACAGGCGGTCATCGGTGGGCAAGAGCATTATATTATTATAGATTATTATACGGACAAGGGTCCAGAAATGGGTCATATTTCAACCCAAAATGTTGAATGTGGGGAAAAAACACTTTATTTATATATTTATTTATTTGCTGGAGTGTGACATTATTTTTATGAAATTGGAGCATTTAATATAGAATGTATTTTTATTTGTATTTAATAATAATATTAATAATAATAATAAATTATTATTATAAGTAATAGTGACATTAAAAACGATATTTTAAATTATAATAATAATTACTGCTACTATTACTAATTATTATTATAAATAACATTACAGTATATTATATCATATCATATACAATTATATAATATTATATGTGATATTATAATATAAGAATACAATAATAATAAATGTTTTAAACTATAATTACTATTACTAACATTGATAATAATGATTTTTACTATAAAAAACATTAATAGCAAATTATTAATAAAAATCACTAATTATAATTATTTTATTACAACAACAACAATAACTACTACTAATATTACTACTATTATTATTTCTATTTGTAACAATAATAAGCTGTATCTGATACAGAACTTGTTTTTTGGATATTTTAATTTTACAAAAATCATAACAAAATGAAATGAAAAACATCACAACAGTAGCATCAACATAAACTGTGCTTGACATTAATATAATAGCACAATGCAAAAAATAATAATGTAATACTCTAAAATAGGCTTCATATTTTAAATGTGTTGTGAGACTCACCCTACAACGATTTGCAGGCCATAACAGGGTAATCTAAGAACATATGTGTGTGTATGGAAAGGCCAATCCACTCGTGTGGTCTGGCATCTGTTTGAGTGGAAACAAGTCAGTTTGAACCTCATAGCTATGGAATCGTCTGGAAGGATCTCAGACATCAGGAGCTTTTGAGACACACATTTAGCCTTCGGACCGATTACAGACATAAAACCAACAACAGCAATAGGCCCAGAGTCACATTCAATCAGGAAAGAGTTAAATTCACCCTTGACAGGAACGTGGGTCAAAAAATGGGCCCGCATACACTCAACACACGGGGTCAAGAGGTGAGAGAAAGCGTGTCAGATCTCATAGGCTGAACAAACAGCTCTGCAGATAATCCGACAACAGAGGAAAGACTTAAAGAGAGAAAAAAACAGGAATGTTATTGTGGCTCAGACTAACAGGCAGCCAGTTTTTATTCATATGGACTGATTCCTGAGAGCAGGCGTTCAGTCTCCAGCCGTAAGAGATGCCTGAGACAGCATGGTCAAGAATTTAAACTGCCTGTCAAAGCAGTGACTGACTGCAGACTGTCCAGTCGTGTCATGCACAATCGTTTTTATAGACAGATTTTTATCTTTTATATCACAGCAGGAGAAAGACATAGACGCCACAAATAGTACCATATTAATCATTATGAAAAATATATATATTTTTTTACTTTAGTCAGTTTAGGGACACTGCATCTGTCTGTCTGTATAATATATATATATACAGTGTAAAAACATCTGGCTAAGATAAATGAGATATGAGGGTTTGGGGTCTTAAAGACTTACTGAAACTCTGAAAAGAAGCTTCAACTGAGTGCTTTCTGGCTCCCTCTTTTTCTCTCCTTACTTCCACAGGTGTTGTTTTTCGACCTCGGCACTGGTTTGCTCATAAAAATGATTTATGAAGACAAGTTTTTAAGTCAGATAAAAAAAGAGTTTGCATTATTCCAGAGACCCACTTACTGGCACCACGGCTGGGTTACTGGTAGTGAGGGCCCACCTGGTTTAGAGGGATTTCAGACTTTTAAAGGGGACATACTCCACACTTTTGCAGCATTTTATAGTTTTAAGTCCACTCAGATTATTAGTCGAGGTTTCTTGCTCCAAAAAAAATAAAAGAGTTCATCATGATGCATTTCCTGTCAAAAAACAGGTTAGATCAGCCTGGTTTGTTGTCTCCTTTGTGGTCTTCAGATGGTTTAGATGGTCAGCCAAGGTGGTTTTTAATGTCTTAGCTGGTTTACCATGGTCTAGCTTGTCCCCTAGCATGACCAACATAATATTTGAGTGCTTAAAATTCACCTAAAAAGCAGCTTAGGCTTGTTTATACATGTTTTATTCCATCTGATTTAGAACTAACAGGTTATTTAGATTCAAACAGTCAGTACACAGTAAACACAGGGTTGCCATGCCATTAGTTCAAGAGCTCATTTATCATGCGATGACATCAGAGAGATATTATGGGCAGGAAGTGTGTGTGTTTTATCAGATGCATCACTAACACCCACTTATCTGGCCGGTTGGTTGGTCTCCCTCACCAAAGTACTCTGGAAATTGGAATTCCTTGTAGCTCTTTAATCCATCCCTCCCTCTTCCCTGCTCTCTGGTTCCTGATGACAGGCCTCTCTGGCTGTGCTCTCCAGCACTTATTCCGAGGAAATGTAAAATGGAAAGTTTTACTGTGGCATTATGGGAGTGTTTCAGCTTTTAAAGTGTCTTCACTTCTGACTGTAACCAGCGAACAGGGCAGGGTTATGACTAGCTGAGTTTTGTCTGTGTAATACGGTTACATAACGTCTCTCACAGTTATGGGAGGACTGTAAGAAGGGGACAAAGCCAAACTTCAGGGAGGAGCCGTTCGATTCTCATCTGGTTTGGGCCGGAGTCACGGCGCTGTTTGAAGGGCCTTTGAAGATGAGAGGCTGTGAGACGATAAAGAAGAAGACGAGAAAGAGACGAGGGCAGGTGGGCTGGCTCCAGGGGTGCGTGGAGGTCAGGAGAGTCTGAGGGCTTTCATGGGAATAATCTGCTTTAGACGTTTCTCAGCGCTGCCATGGAGAGACAGGCTCCACTATGAGCACGACCACAGAGGTCGCTTACAGCATGAGACACTGGACATTCAGAAGACGCTGTGAGAACTGAAGGAGATTTACGTCAAGTTAGGAATGTAAATTTAAGGAGAAGAAAAGATCTGAGAAAATCAAAGAAGAAGGATTTAGATGAATGATGAAACGAGGCAAGAGGAATCGAAAGGAAAGGACGAGATGGGGGATAAAGGGGAAAAGGAGAGAAGAAGATGAGACGAGGCAAACTGGGAACTAGAAGATGCTGAGGTGCTCAGTGCTGTACCTGGAGATCTACCTTCCTGCAACGTTAAGCTCCAACTCTGCTCCAAAACAACCAAACCAGCTAATTAAGATCTTCAGCACTGCTTGATAATTACAGACAGGTGTTAGAGCAGGGATGGAACTTTGCAGGTAGAAACTGAACCAGGCATCCCTGGTGTAGGCCATGGCCCCTTTAAAAGTCTGAAATCCCACCGAACTGTATTGAGAGGAGAGAGTCCTGCTGTGAAGACATTAAACACATGTAGGGTAATTAGAGGTTTGCTGGAGGTCTCAGAGAGACAGACGACCCGGTCTGAGTTATGAGCTGCAGCGTTCGTAATGACACGTCTGAGGACGCACCCCTCATTTTAATCAATCTAATCACAGAGAACAGCACGTGTGTGTGTTTGAGTGTGTGCTGGGCGGGCAGATCTAACAGCACGGTAAGCCGGAGGAATGTCTTTGATGTCATGGGTAGAGTATGCAGGCCAAAGTCATAACAGCCATTTTTTAGAGGGAAAATTACACAGGGGCTTCGTCAACATCAACCCTGAACAACAGCATGAAGTCAGTCCGAGCGGCAGCTTTCTACGTTAACGCAAGCTCAGAGAGCTCAACCGCCAGGAGATGAGCTGTCATCATCACAAAACACACACTAAAGAAACACAAAGGGAGAAGACAGAGCGACAAAAATACCTGACAGCAATGAAAGGCATTCCAGACCTCGCAGTGTCACTCCTAATCCTCAGACATTTCACACTCGCATGCTATAGGCTGGAGCGTGATCTCAACAATGCACACAGATTCTGAGGATTGATTGCAACACTCATGGATCACATTACTTGCAAAAGTGATTTTCTATACTTAGAAAATGTCATACTTAGTGTGAGTTATTCCAATAAACCTTTAAGTATTAGCCACCTCAAGTACTAGAATGTAACTCATCAAGACACTGTACGGCAACATGCTAACAACTATTTAAAACAATTAAGGAACTATTTAACCATAGGCTACATAAAAATGTTAAAGAAAACCCTAGCAGCTGCTTAAATGTACAATGGCATGCTAAAAGACATTCAAAAACTGAAATAATATGCCAACAATGACTAAAACACTTAGGAGACCATTAACCCTGCTAAAACAAAAACAGCATACTGTATGCTGATTAAGTATGTTTTGAAGCTGGGGTGCTGGTTTAAATGGTTTATGCTGGTCCTTTGTCAGCACATGACCAGCTTAAACCAGCAACAACCAGCAAAGAACCAGGTTAAACCATATCCCAGCATAAAAACATACCTAACCATCATATGCTGTTTTTTCCCCCAGAAGGGATATGCAGTATAGATACATGCTAAAAACCACTAAAAGCACCTCAGCAAACTTCATAACTGCAGTGACATGCTAGCAAACAATAAAAACTCTCTAGCATCCAAATAACTGTATCAACTATTATAGAAAACACAACCATATAGAAACATGCTTAAAAACCACTAAGGACATAACTCGAAACTCCCTTACAACCACAGCATCATGCTAACAGCAACTAAAATAATATAGAAACACGCTGACAACAAGAAGAAACCCTCACTGGATAACCATGCGTGGTGTGTTTACAAACACTGAAAACCCCCTAGCAATCACATAACTGTACAGCGCATGCTAACAACTACTAAAACATCCCAGGAACCATTTAATCATATAGAAAGATGCTAACGATAGCCCAGAACAGCTTTTTAACTATATAATTGTAATGTGACATACTGTACTAACAAACACTCCCTAGCGACAGCACACACAGCAACATGCCATAACCACCTAAAATATTATAAGAACTGCTTAGCTATGCAGCAACATGCTAACGACTACTTAAAACTTTTATAATAGCCGAATGCTAACAGACACTCAGAAGACCTCAATGTCTGCATGCTAACACATACTCAATACACCAGAGCAACCACAGCACAAAGCTATCAAACTCTTTATATGACTTATAATATACTGGGCAGGTTATGTTGACTGTTTCACAGTGCTTTTTCTCCTTTTTGGAGCCTGACAGCCCTGGTCAACAAGAACACCCGGACCATCCCTTAAAACATCTTTTGTGTTTTACGGAAGAAAGCGGGTCATGCGGGTGAGTAAATGATGACAGAACTTTGATTTTTAGGTGAATTGTGCCTTTAAGACATTTCAGCACCAGCAGTCTAAGTGTTTGTGTGTGTGAGGAGAGAAAGGCAAGGGTTACACGGGCACCTGGGTGACCTCCATTGCATTAAGAAACACGCCCTTACAACAACAAACAGGTGTTGAGTTTCCGCCCCACAATGTTGGATCTCACAGGAAGAGGGTGTTCATCCTCGGGTTCACTGTAAGACAGAGCATTCATACACAGAAGGGAGGTTCAAGTGTTTATTACTTATGGAGATCTGCAATTATATAGATTATGGGATTAGGATTGAAATCTGCCTGTCTGGAGGTGTGTGTGTGTG
>JAUMHQ010000089.1:16477613-16491737 GCA_032361165.1 Enteromius paludinosus | reverse complement strand
CCTATGGAATGTCCCCATAAAACATGTAAACCCAACATGTGTGTGTGTGTGTGTGTGTGTGTGTGTGTGTGTGTGTGCTGTATTAAAACAGAACATGGGTGACCTGATTACACATGGGACAAACATACACATACAGAAAACAAACTCTAGCTGAGAGCTGATGTCATGGGAATTCATGGGTAATTTTCATAGAAAAACAATTAATAAATTTGCAGATCTTTTCTTAAACACTACAGGACTCTCTGTTTGTGCTCCATTTAATTTCATTTCTGTCGAGGGAAAATTATCAAGAGATAACAGATCAGTGTAAATAAAGAGTTCTAATCTTTGACTGTCCTATGGGAATACACATCTACTTTACACAGAAAAACAAACATCAACTCCAAACAAATCATGGACTAGCCTGAGAGGTCATGACCTTTTCTGAAGTATCGTCTCGTCTTTCAAAAGCTTTCACTCCCTTTCACACTCCACCACAAAATGCCAACTCAATTTTCTCATACATTCTCAAAAATGCAACTATATTTATACAGATAAATACATTTAATTACATTTATATTTATTGGGGAAAGATTTAATTGACTGCATTTTATTTATTTATTTTACATTCAACAATCTGAATCTACTTGACAACACTGATAATTAAAAAAAGAAAGGAAAGAAAAGAAAGTCAAATAGTGTCAAATATCTGAGAGAAAACAAGTACAAAATCTCCCAACCCTACTAAACTATTTCTAAACATTTCTGAAGTATAAACCCTAAGTATTTCTAAGTCACGACAGACACACACACACACAAACTTTGTTCAAGCTTGAAAAACTCTCAAAGTGTAAACACTCCCAAATCCTCCCTTTAACCTTTGACCTCTTCCTCTTTCCCCATCATACCACTCGTCACTCTGGGTTTGGAAATGGACTCAGCCTCCCTGAGGTGTAAAAAGTGTTTTCCTGTAAGTCAGCTGGATTGAAAATGCTTGATATGACTGAGCAACCCACTGAAACCACATCAAACAGACAGACGCTTCCCTTAAAAGACCAAAACCATCCTACCGGAGACCGCCGCTGACTTTGGGTTCACCCGTAGTGTGTGTGTGTGTGTGTGTGTGAGACAAAGCCAGTAACCGCCAGCCTATGATTCATCTCTTACCTTTGAAATAATACAACCAGGATTAATTTCACTACCTAGTTTCAGTGCAATTAAAACAACTAAAGAGAAAACAAGATGTACTAATCCCTTTCAAACACATTTCCACCTGAAGCAGACATAAAGTGTCTTTTTGACACCTGCTTTTGGTTGAAAATTGGAGGTGTCTCCTGTGGCCCCAGGGCCCTGAACTCAGCTTTATGACCTCAAACCTGAGAGACGGGCTTGGAGAAACCAGCAGTGGTGTTTCGAGCTTGTTTGCAGACACATACTCATACTCATAAAAAAGACGGGTCTTTGATATCCAGCTATAATTAACAACCCTATTTTATCAGCTCACAGTCATCCAGACCTGCATGAGGCTTTTAACAGAAGGATAAAGAGACACTGAGAGAAAGTGCATTAGAGTTCTGGGTTGATATTTCATGGTAAGAGGCTTGATAACAACATACCGTCTGGACAGAGTCAAATCATAGCTGGTGGGACTGTTTAGTAGCATTCTATGTTAGAAGAAGGAGCTAGAAGAAGTCTGTGCATCGCAAGGACATTGCAACAATGTAACCATACCTAAGACTTTTGCTACATTTACTGAAAGACAACTTCAGCTGTGCCTTTGGAAATCCAATTCACCGACCTGACTCGTTTTTGTAACATAACAAGGGATGTCGAGCGTTCCTGTCTATCAAACGCTCATTCAGATCTTGACAGCCTCAAAAGAAACTACTCAGGAATAATTATGCACATTGATTAGCCAATAAATAAGAGCTGTGACCCAACCAACCCAGATCTGACCAGTACCAAACCTGACAAGCTTTCTATTTCCTTCCTAGGAAAGTACATCCAAAAACTTTGATTCACTAAGATCTGACTCAAAGATGAACAAATGTGTTATGTTAGGAACTTGACATAAATGATTCACTAAAAAGAATTTTCCGACATATAGACAGGGATAGATAGATGTATAGATAGATAGATAGATGTATAGATGGATAGATGGATAGATAGATAGATAGATAGATAGATAGATAGATAGATAGATAGATAGATAGATAGATAGATAGATAGATAGATAGCCTCAAATATTGACCCCTTTAACTTCTAAGAGGATTTTAACTTAAGGATTAAAGTATGTAGAAGACGAGGTGCAGAAGATGCAGTGGATGGAGAAGAGAAACAGGCAAGTACAGCTGCAGTCTGAGTCCTCACTGAGAAGGTTAGACGAGTTTCACCTCTAGGCTGTTACTATGCAGACTTTGCAGTAGAGAGAGAGAGAAAGAGAGAGAGAGAAAGTTGCCTGCAGCCCGCTGGCCTACTCTAAATGTTGCATAACAAATGTGATTGCTGCGTTCCTTGTTTAGCTTGTTAGCCCGGAGACGCGTGACAACACAGCGAACGCTGCCTCCCGCCCTCCACCTCCACCGAAAAGAGTCGAGGACCAATAACAGCTGGATGAGACAAAGAGAAAAACAGAATGATGCAAACGGTGGAAGAACGAGGTGTTTGTTGTCATCCTTCCCCGTAAGGCGATTCAGCCCCCTGAAAAACAGTTCAACGGGTGCGTGTGAGATCGGGGGAAACTCTGGCATGCCGTACATAATGTGGAGTCTCCGTCACACCCTACACGAGAGCTGCATTAAACCGCCACGCGCTTCAGCCTCACGTCTTCATATATAATTCAACAAAACTGAGGTGAAAAACACACTGGAGCACAGCAGGAATTCGCTCGCTGTGTCTGAGACATCAATGCAAGAGCGCTGAAAGGTGACTGCGGTGGGGAATAGACTTCTAGGTTCAGTACATCTATTTTTCAATGAAAACATCATTTTGACGTTCATTGACAGTTAAAGTGGGTAGATGACAGCAAATGATGGAGAGAAGAATTGGCATCGACAAACGAAAGGGGATGGACAAACAGACGAAAAGTTCATTCATCCATCTATCTGTCGCTCTGACAGAGTCTGATAGATAGACAGACAGTAAATATAGATAGAGACTGACAGATGATAAACAAATCTATATTTGTCTATCTATTTACATAGACAGATGGATATACAGTACATATAGACTGAAACAGAAGACCGATAAAGAGATAATTCAGATCTAAAATATCTGAAAAAGAAGGTGTCTATCAGAGCAGCTCACACCCGTCTCAAAATTAATCCACCGTCTCATATTTCGAACACACCCTGTTCATCTCGATATCAAAGACATCCTCCACCTGCACACTGCTCCACCCTTCACATTCACTTGACAGGATGTTGACTTCCTCTCAGTGTCAATCTATGTGAGAGATCCCAGTGAGAACGGCCTAGAGCTCACCGTCCAGTAATTACAGTCTCATTGACACCCCTGCAGTCTACCACTAACACACCTGCAGCGCTAGAAAGCATGAATGTCCCCAGCGCAGGTCCTCAGAGAGCAACTGTACCGACAAGTGTAAGAGACTCTTTTCCTCGAACAGGCTTTCTTAAGAACTATGCACACTTCACAAGCCATTAAACTCCACTGGAAAGAAATACACAAACATGACAGGCAGGACTGGAACGTGGCTCACGGCCAAGCACGTGTGTTCCCAGACTGCAGCCAAAGACCAGGCCTCTTCTCTGCACCTTTAATAGTCCTCTACTGTAGCAGCAGACAGAGGATATATCGGGAAGACTGGAACACAAGAATAAATACAGCATCTGCATACTGTAAACTATTTTTAAAGCAGAATGCAGTACTGTCTTCTCACTTTCTGCCTCTCTTAATACTTTCACTCATCTCTAGCTATCATTACTCCTAACACTCACTCTGATCAGCGAAAAAGGACAAGTTTAAGAATGCGTATGCATGAAAAAAAAAGATGGGCTTCCTGAATTATAGTCATTTCTTATCAAAATAAACCCAGAAAATATAATTTTTTATTTATAAAAACAACCACAACTAGTACTAA
Organism: Enteromius paludinosus; assembly: GCA_032361165.1. NCBI lineage: Eukaryota > Metazoa > Chordata > Actinopteri > Cypriniformes > Cyprinidae > Enteromius > Enteromius paludinosus. The sequence continues at coordinate 16,487,659 of JAUMHQ010000089.1, read as the reverse complement.
TGATACATTTAATCAATGTTAATATTTTAAATTAAATTAAATTAAATTAAATTAAATTAAATTAAATTAAATTAAATTAAATTAAATTAAATTAAATTAAATTAATGGATACAAATAAAATTTAAAAAATAACCATTTAGATTAAAAAAAATTGTAACTAATCATTTCTTAAAATACACTATAAACAAAGTATGAAGTGCTGCCAGGCCCTCAGCAAGGTCTTCTGTCAGACCCCAAACTGGAAGTGAGGGTTAAAGATATGCACCCTATTAACATCCAACCTTGAAATCAAAATGATGAGGAGTCTAAGCTGTCCTGAGGAGGTTTTAGTGAACTGAGAAGGGAACAGTCATGGATGAACCGCCTCATTCAGAGTTTTTGTCTGGTTACCACGGAAATGCTAATCGGAAAGAGCCAGACACACTTCAGTGCCTCACAGTCATGCGTTCTTCTATTACGCTAACAAACACTCACACGCTCCAGTATTGACAGCCATTCCCCCCCCCCACACAAAATGTGTTTCACTTGCTCTCAGGCTTTAGACCCTAAGATATAAGCCACCAAAAAAAATAAATAATTCACAAACTTTCTAGATTTTTTTTTCATAAACACAGACAGACCATAAAAACAGGATTTAAATTCTTAACTATATGTCTGTGCGTGTGTGTATGTATATATATATTATATTAAATTATTTAAAAAATAAATCACGCACAATAAAATAAAAATCACACATTATTACATGTTTCATGTATGTCAATTAATCTCCACATCTCAAATTACAAAGAAATATCAAAATAATCATAAAATAGCCTATTTCTTATTATTCGTTTCTCATAAATGAACCCCTATTCTCATGTGAAATTTGGTTCCCAAACACAGTAAGTCTTTTAAGAGAGGATAAACTCCTGAGGATAAAATCCCGATGATATTTAAAGAAAACTGAACCATTGTTAGCATTTAGATAATATATAAGGGAAAAATATGAGGGCAAGTTTATATGAGAGAGAGAGTGTTAAACAGAGATGAGGCTTAGAGAGCATGTGCAAAACACTGTTTACAGTGTTTGACCTAATTGTGTCAGCATCATGCCTGATATCACAGAGATGAGCACACACACGCACACACACACACACACACACACACACCATGTGCAGCAGAAGCAGCGTAAACAGATCCTAATGTGGCCGTGCAGATTCTGGTACCACAGGCCCTTCCAAAGCCACACACACACACACACACACTCACATTTGCACTAATTCAGATTCATATTAGCTGCTCTGTTGTTAAAGCGCACAAGAGACAATCACTATGAAAGGCTGATGGAGAGTAATTACAGTGCTGGGGGAGGGTGTACACAAATCTATTCAATATATCATTACCACAACAATAACACAGACTTCAAAAGTTCCTCCGCTACGAGAAGCCAACATCATACTCCCGATGATACCAGCTCAGAAATCAGTTTCATGTTTTATGTATGACAATGTGAGCGGAGATTGCCAAGATAAAAAGTGTGCCACAATGTGACTGTTTGGACGCATCGCAGGGCGTTGCTAAGCGGTTGCTGAGGTGTTCAGAGGGATTTAGTGTTTTAGGGCTGCTTACAGACTCAAGTTACGCATCGAAGCTGAATACTTGGGATTTTAACAGAGCTTTAACTCAGCAATAATAAAAGCAATGCAAAAAATACACATGCACCTTGCACCAAGTACATTTTCCCAAAATAAAAAAATTCTAACTTAAAAATAATACTTTGTCAAGAGTCTAAACATGGATTTTATTCACATAATAAATATTCCACTTAATAGAAGAATACTACACAATTTTTGTTTTCTTTCTATAATTTTTTTTTTTTTTTTTATGCAAGTTTGTGAGTATGAATCAATATACGTATATGGCTATATAAAAATAATAATAATAATAATAATTTAAAAATATTATTGTAATATTGCACTGTAAAATAAAATATTTAATAATAATAATAATAACAATTTTATTATTTATTATATTTTCTATTTTTTAATTGCAATGTAACCATATATTTCGTAATATTATATTTTTTAATTACTGATTGAGCTGATAATGCATGAAATGATTTTTTTTTTTTATTTATAATGACATTCTAACTAAAACTTTTGCATGTTTCTGTATCCTGTCCACCCAGGTCTGCTGGAATTGCTGGCAGAAGTAAAAAGGCTACTTTCAAGACCCTTTTAAAATGAAAAAAAGAAAGAGTTTATGGGCTCGGGTTTGACGAATGACCATAATTATGATGTCATGTTTAAAGCAGACTGACACAAACAAAAGATCCCAATCTATTTGATAAATGACGAAATCCATCTGTCTGACCCGTAATGACCCACAGGTACTGGCGACTAGTGCTGGATGAAGTGCATTATTGACCTTTGACCCTCAAACGACAGGTTAAACATGAATGAGAAGGTAAAAAAAAACCCAGGCACTTGTTTAGTAGTTGAAGCAGATCTAACTGTCTGAAGGGAGCTGGGTTACACAAGACCATGTGTTATGATCTTTACTCAGGACCCTCTCAGAGTCTCAGCTGGGCCAGACTTCCTTCTTGACCCCTGAATGGGTCACACACAGAGACAAACCTTATGAGGAAAGTGTCTGAATCTAAAGAAAGCTAAAGAAAAATGGGACGGGGAAGGAAGGAGGGCTGGAAGGACACGCCAGGTTGGGTGTTATTCCATAAACACCACATTCTCCCAAAACGACCCTGAAAATCTGGAGATTCAGACAGCGTGAAGAGACAGAACGTCCTGACGCTTTTCTGATGTTACAAACACCCATTCTTTGATCAGCTACTCACAGTTTACATTTTCACAAATAAATAAATGAATAGAATATCAAAAACTGCTTTCTACCCTGTCTATACTGATCATTGGTTTAAATGTACCATCTCCAGGTCTTCTTAAAGAGAACATTATGGGCTCTTCTACAACCCTTTTGGCCACCACAACATTTTTTACATGTGCAATGTTTTTTTTTTTTTCATTTTTTTTTTTTTTTCTATTTAGATTTTTTGTGTGATAAAGTATTAATATTTTACAAAGTAATTATAATAGTTATTATTATTTATTTATTTTTATAAAACTATTAAATGAAACAATTACAATAAAATAAAAAAAATAATACAAAATATAAAATAACACATTAAATAAATGATATGTTATTGTTGTTGTTACGATTACTGATACATAAAAAATTTCAATAAACTAAATAATAAAAACTATAAAAATTACGTGAAATAAGCTAGATATAATGATGAGAATATATAACATATTTTTATTTATTCAAATGTGCATATTTATTATTTGCAGTAGTTGTAGTATTAATAAATATTTTAAATATTTAACATGAATATTAAACCTTATATATCAAATAAATAATAAATATTAAGTATTATTAAAACAGTTATTATTAAAGAAAAAACAAACAAACAAAAAAAAACACTCAAAACAGGAGAGAGAAAAATCTCTTTCACTGATGCAGGTCCATTTGGTGATGCAAACCAGCAAATACACAAAACAATCTAACCTTACTGAACTCATTATGCCACACAAACGAAGTACAACATCCAACATCAACAGATGCTCTGCCTGGATCGATCATGGATCACAGACACCAGGCTTGTTTCACTTTCACATGAGCAGGAATGACAGAATCTGTTCTTATGCAACACGGAAAGGATGTTTTCAGTAACAAGAATCATGTTTTCCTAATGTCATGTGCTGTGAGGAGCACACACCCCTGCTGTCCTCCACTAGATAAACCAACTACTTTCACCACAACCTCCACAGCCCTGCAGTAGCTGCGTTTTGGAACATATTTGCTGGTTTCCAGCTAGTCTAGGATGATAATTAGCTACAATGATATCTAAAAAACAGTTTGACCAAGATGGTCTAGCTTAAAGCCAAACAACCACAAGTTCCCCCTCAGAGTAGCAAGAGAGTTTATCAAGTGGATGAATCACTTCATATCGGGTTCAAGTTTTTGGTCACAAGTCCAGATCTTTAAACACCAGACCACCAGTCGCGTGCGCTGGAGAGGAGACAAGAATGCGCACGTTTAAACAAGTAATTTTAATATAACATAACTCTTTAAGGACTGTTATTATGATGCGTCCAACAAACATTTGGACTGGTGACCCAAAGACCGCAAGTGCGATCGATCACTATCACGCATGACTAAACCTTGAGATGAAGTCTTCATCACTTTTAAGGATAGAAAAGACACTCCTGGAGCGGGTTGGTACTCACGCACTGCCTCCTGTTTGGGGTCGAGCGCGCCAGTGGTCTCCTGGATCCTGCTCATCTTCTCCCGGAGCGCACAGACGCGCCGGTTCGTGGCGAGCAGCTCGTGCTCCAGCTCCTGGAAGAGCGAGCAGGCGTGTTTGGCCAGATCCGACAGCTGGCGCAGGGTCCGGGACAGAGCCACATTACTGAAGGCGCACAGGTCCTGGAGTAGGAGACCCTCCTCATCCGCGTCCGCGCGTCTGCACAGCCACTGGGGCTCCACGATCCGCTTGGCAAATGGCATTTTGTCATGTAGTGTTTCAGTATAAAATCCACCTTTGGAGGAAAACGCAAACAGGTTCCATGTAAAAAGCAAGACCCCCTCCTCCACCACCTCCTGCGTTAGTCCAGGGTCTCTCGCGGCTCGTCCTCCATCCTCCGCCGGACACACACACACACACGCTAAACCGCACTGAAATCCGCCTCTGCCGCTCTGATCCCTCTTTCACTCACTGGCGTGTTTTTCTGCGCTTTAAACTCCGATTGCTTTTAAGGAAAAGCGGAGCGAAAACCTGGAGCGGAGTATGGCGACGACTGGATCCGGAGCGACCGCTATCCGTTCACGAGACAGACAGATGTTATTCGAAGTCCATTTAAAAAACAAAAGCTTCTGCTAAATGACTACATGTAAATGGTAATTTATGGTAAATACCCTTGTTGGATAGAGGAACGGATCTTAATAAAAGTTCAATTATGCATAATAAACAGTTTTGATGTGCAGAGCAGTGTTATTTTAGCATTAGGCTATTTATTTACTAATGTAGCATTTATTAATGTGTTGAATTAAGTTTTCTTTTCTTTATTTTATCCACTTTTAATTTTAGTTTAATTACATGTGGCATCATTTTTATTTATTCTGGCTTTCTATATTTTTATGTAACTAAATTTTTTTCTGTTCAGTGTGCTTTAGTGGCATGGACAAAAAAAAGTCAATATATAGAGAATAAAGTCATAAAATTTTGAAACTACAGTCGTAATATTTTAAAAACTGAAGTCTTACAATATATACATTGTTTAAAAAATATTACAACTTTATTCTCACATTGCCATGACTTAATTCTCATAAACGTGGATTTTAATTTTTTATATTATAATATATTATTATATTATAATTTATTATAATTTTTATGTGATACTAGTACAGGCATCAATATTTAATATTATTATTATTATGCTTTTAGCCTGGCCAGTTTTTTAATCTTTTTTTTTTTTTTAGCAAATTTTAAAAAGTAAAATAAACATGACCTACAAGAAATCTGTGAAACCAAAAATATAATAATACAAAGATAATAAATATATAAAATCACTGTTTTGGTGCACAGACACTGTAAATAAATACAAATAAATAATAATAATAATAAGACATTCTAAAAGATGTGACAACCTGCCCCAACTTGACAACTTGTTCAGGTCATCCTATTGACACAAAAGAGCAGAATAGAATAGATTAGAATCTGATGTTTGTGTAAACCTAAACCTACAATGTAGCAAACAGTAACTGACCTTTTAGTGCACTAATGTTGCTCTTTGCAGACTGTGGGTATGTGAAACATTAATAATGTGTTTCCACACTTCAGTCCACTGTAGGTTTGTGTGTGTGAGTGAGATTCCTGTGGGGACACGTCACTGAGAGAGTCTCATTCACATTTGCTGAGTGAGGATTTCACTAAAGCCTGATAAGAGCCAGAGAGCTCGCATCTCTAAAGCCCTTCCTACTGCGCCGCTCACACACACACACAGAGAGAGAGAGAGAGAGAGCACTGCAGAGTCAAAATCAGTGAAATCAGAATGAATTTTTTGAGTTTTTTGGGTATTACAGAGTCGACAGTAATCAGCAGCATGCAGGTGAGGAGCCACTGGTCTGTTGTTTCATCAGATGCTGTAGATCCCTCTAGTGGCAGATCCATCCTTCGGCTCGGGACACAACTCTACTACAGCCAGAGAGAGAAAATCTCCTGGGTCAGTCAGGGGCCAGGAACATGACGTGTCCAAGATTTCTTACAAATAAGTCAGGATAAAATAATCTAACTTAATTAAAATACAGTGAAGAGGCAATTTGGCATTTTTTTTATTTATTGTTTAATAAAGTAACCTCAACCACAAAATCAAGCATAAATTGCTGATCCTACCGTTTCAAAACTGTCAAAACCATATATGTTTTTTTATGTGTATGTGTGTAAATAAAAATATTACTTATTAATTGATGCTGTCAAGTGCATCCAAATTAAAACCTTTTGTTTCCATAATGCATGTGTACTGTGAATATTTATTTTTTGTATTTACATACACACAAATGTGCATGTATATTTTAAAGAAAATTATGAGACATTTTTGTATTAAATATATTTATGTATTACATATTTTGGATAGGTTGAATATATACAATGAATAGAAAGATGTACATGGAAATAATTTCAAAATATATGTTGCATGTGCATTTATATATACATAATAAATATACACAAAACACACGCATATATTATGTAAAATAAAACTTTTATTTTGCATGCAATTAATCTCCCATAAACGTTTGACAGCACTAAATTAAATATAATCTTTTCGTAAACAACTTTTTATTTTCTTATTTTATAACAGTAATATTAAACAAAAAGCAACTGTGCAAATTCAAAACCCACCCCTGGTAGATAAAAAAAAATTACATTAATTAAAATATAATTTTATAATCTAAATATGTAATCTAAACTTTTTATTTAAATTTTGTATTTTATTCTCACTGTTTAATTCACTAACTATTCACTAATTATTCATTAATGTATTATTAATTAATTTGTAACATTTGCATTTATGATATGATAAGTACAATTTTCACGAAAAAAAAAAGAGCAATAAATGCTAAAAGAATAGATGAAGCATTAAAAACCAGTGCATACTTCTTCAAAACACCAACTAATTTAAATACGTTGATCAAATGTGAGACGACCCTACAGTACTTCAGTGCAGTTCCTTTGATATTTCATTTTTTAAATGCAATGACAGATTGACATTTTGAAGTGTGAACCAAGCATCTAAACACATTTTTAGGGTCATTAAGGTCAACTTCAGCAAATTTTTTCTGAATTATGCATTCATACTAAATATCTAACCATACAGAGGCCCATCACCCGTAACAAACAAACATATACAGGCGGATCTGGGTCACGTGACTGTTTGGCTTCATTCTGTCAGAAATTCAAATCCATAACCAGCCCTGAAAGAGTTCAAATCCAGTTCAGCTCTGTGTCTCTTTCTAGCTCCATCTCTGCATTTTCTTTCTGCATGTTTTCATCATTTATTATTAATGCTCGTTTCTCTATGAACAATGTAAAGCAAGGCCTGCTGGATGTATCTGAATGAGTTTTCTGGCGGTGAGAAGACAGGGTTAAGTGTCTCCAGGAGTCATAGATGAGATGTGTTTTTAGCGGAGGGACATATTCAGACAAACATACACACGCTAACAGACGGATATAGAAACACACTCACTGGTGGCAGCTGCGTCGCTCTCACAAAGACACGAGCAACGTGGAGGTCAGAGGTCAAGCTGTGACTCCCACTCTCTCCATGTGCCCAAAATAACCGTCGTCCTGGATCTCTCTCACATGGATGTCTGAAGTCAGATCTGCTCAAGTTCACACAGGTGTTCAGTCACAGGTGTAATCCAAAAGTTCACAAGACATCATTTTTATTCCTTAAAATAAATGTCATGATATTTTACTATCTTTTACTGTCATGATATAATACAAGGTTTTTAGGTGTAAATTTATCTAAGAGAACATTTGTAGCACATCCAGAACTAGGAGCAGGAACTAGGGTCATTCTTCACAATAAAGTACAAATAATATATTTTTATACAGAATTTATTAATCTTGGATCATGTTAATTTATAGATACACTTAAAAATATATTATTGTTCATTGTTAATTTAGTTGTATTATTTATGTTTTTGTATTTATTATTATATTAATTATAAATATTTTATTATATGCTATGTTTACAAATTTAGGGTCATTTTAATTTATAAATACATTATTGTGCATTGTTAATTTATGGTTGTGGTTTTTATCGATGCATGCATTTATTTATGTATACAATATCTACAATATCTTTTGTATTTTTTATTTAAAAAAAAATGAATAATGTTCATACACACACTTACACAGACTGTTGTTCATTATTTCAGTTTTATTGTTTATTTTGTTAATCGTATATTTTAATATTTCTTTTTTAATAATACAACATTTATTTAGTTTTATTCTTCAGTGACTAATCTAGAGTTATGTTTATTTACAAGATAGTATAAATATATTATTATTTTATATTTATTAATATGGGGTAACGTTTTCATTAAAAAAAAAAAAAATATATATATATATAATGATATATAATATAATATTTATATTATTAATACTATGTATTCATTCATTCATTCATTCATTTCCGTTCCCTTATCTAACGCAATGATATTGACCCACGAAGTGATTTAAGTGTCAGATACTATGTAGACTGTTCCAGACCGGCAGGACGTGCTTTATGTCATATGTTTGTATAAGCATGTCAGTCTCTATTGTGCTGTTGTTTGGCCATCATTCCACAGCCGATCTACTGCGGCTCGTGACGGACAGAACAATGACGCACTATCAGTCAGTGAGGTCAGACCCTCTCCACAGCATACACAGGTACACATCACTCACACTGTTTCACACTAACACCACTAAAATGTGTTTGGAGCGGTAACTGGAATTCTGTTGTTTATCTGGACTGACATGTGATGATTTGATTATTGTTATCAGGACCATTTGGAAATCTGAACAAACAGAATTCTGCTTTTAAATGACTGACTGAAATGCTAATGGAGTTCAGAATCAGTCCTAAAGGGATCAAATGAGAATTTCTGTTGATCCAAAATTGATATTTTTAGGATTTCCAATGCATTCCTTTAGGATTAGCATTAAATGCTTGTATATGGCAAATGTGATAATATTTTTCATTAGAAATGGGAGCATCTTTCTATTATGCATTAAACTTTTTTTGCATGTTGAAATTTTACTATTTTGCCAATAATTAGCACAACCAAAATGACATACAATGACAGTTTACTTGGAAAACAGACAATTCAGTTTTCAAAATTTTTTAAAAATCATGTTTTTTTCATTGTACATTCAATTAATCTCAATCAAACAGCAGTTGAGGTATTTTGACACATTTTTTTTGAACAAATTACAAAAAAAGATAAAATAAAACAAATACAGCTCACTAACAACATGATAACATAATAAAAAGCATGGTTTTTGATATAAAACTTATTTTTATGGAGTTATGTTATTTGCAAATATACCCTTTATACAGTACGAGTCAAAAGTTTAAAATGATTTGGATTTTTAACCTCTTTTTTAGGTTCTGAAAAAAGTGCAACATACAGGATAAAAGTGTCACGAATGAGCGAGGTGAGTGTGCGCTCTCCAGTGGGAGACAAGACGACTTGGAGCCAAGATTCAAAAATAAGGACAGTCATTCAAAAGAGCACATGGAGCTGGACAAACGAACACACACATTATGAACATCTGAGAACATTAATGACGAACAAGGATACAAGACATGGGGGCGTGAATTTATACAGGGACTAATCAAAGACATGAGATAATACACCTGGGACGCAAGGTTATAATAGTTTTGGATTTTTCATTAGTTTTAGTTTTTATTTCGTTTTGACTTTTTGTTTTCAAATTCAGT
>JAUMHQ010000089.1:16460466-16470647 GCA_032361165.1 Enteromius paludinosus | reverse complement strand
GCAGCTCGTCAGTGAACAACATTTAGAGTGGATTAAATGTGTTGCTATGTGGTTGCTAGGGTGTTCTGAGTGGGTTTGGGGTGTTACTATGAGGTTAGTATGTTTCTTTTTGAGCGGATTTGTGTATTAGTATTCGGTTAATACAGTATTTACAGTGGATTAAATGTGTTGCTATGTGGTTGCTATAGTGTTATTGTGTCGGTTTAGGGTGTAGTTATGCTGTTGCTAGGGTGTTTTGAGTGGATTTTTGCTTCTTTGTGGTTGCTATTGTAGCAGTTTATGTGTGTTTTTAAGTGGTTGCTAGGGCACCCTAAGCGAAATAAATGTTGCTATGTGGTTGCTAGTGTGTTCTGAGAGATGGTTGCTTTAGTGTGTTGCTATCCAGTTCTAAAGGTATTTACAGTGGATTAAATGTGTTGCTATGTGGTTGCTAGAGTGCTCTGACTGGGTTTAGTGTGTTGCTATGCAGTTCCTAATGTATTTACAATGGATTAAATGTGTTGCTATGTGGTTGCTAGAGCGCTCTGAGTGGGTTTAGTGGGTGGTTGCTAGAGTGTTATTAATGGATTTAGGGTGTTGCTATAAGGTTGCTAAAATGTTTTCAGTGGATATGTGTGTTGCTAGGGTGTTCTGAGTGGGATTATGGTGTTGCTATACGGTAGCTAAGGTGTTCTAAGTTGAATTAGTGTGTTGCTATGTGGTTGCTAGGGCATCTTGAGCGTGTTTAATATGTTGCTATGCAGTTTCTAGGATATTCTGAGTGGATTCAGTATGTTGCTATATGGTTGCTAGAGTGTTCTGGGTAAATTTACTGTGTTACTGTGCAGTTGCTAGGGTAGGTTTAATGTGTTTCTCAATGTGTTTCAAATCTCAAATATGAGCAACAGTTTAAGCGTCTGTTGGTTTAGCACTAATAAGCTGATCCTCATTTGAGAAATGTTCTGTGCACACAGACATCTGTCATATGAGGAACGCCACTGACTGCTGGTCTGAATGACCTGAGGTCATAACCTACGGATGACATCAAACAAAAGGATGAAAGTGTCTGGTCTGACGCTCACTGATGTTTCTGGAACATTTACTGCTACCTGTCCTCATTTGTCACTAAAGTCCTGTATATCACATATCTTCTGGAACAATCCAGACAGACACAGTCTGATCTGACACCCATCAGGAGCATCTTCTCAAATATCTGCACTCGTCTGACTGCATTTTGAAATATATGTCAGATTCTTGCTTTATCGTTTAATCTGATATTCCATGCATGGTGTCATCTCACCAGATTTCATGCATTTCATGCAAAAGTTAGAGGCAATACTGGATATTCTATTGTGCATGCACATTATCTCCCATTTTTACGTGTATATTTCACTTAAAGTTCATATTTAAAACAATAATAATTGAATAAACATCGTTATATGTAATCTTTAGCAAATCTCAAAATCAATATGCATGTTTTATACTGTAAATGATCGTTTTCTAAGGCTTAAAGTCACTTGGGGCATTAAAACAACTGATTTAGTGGTTTAATTTTTTTATTTATTTAAAAAATATATACATTTTGTGAATCTTTCACAGCAATTACATCTTACAAGACGCAAAACATCTCTCTCATAAAATTAATTTACACCTTATGCATAAAGTAAATAAAGTAAACAAATTTTTTTGATTATGGACAAACACTTCGGAAGCAGTGTGTAAACGTGTTATATTTATTTTTTAACGTGCAAAAATTTCAGACTCAGTGTGCAAAGGACCTTAAACTAGAAAACCAACACTTCATGATGTGAGAGTCGTGACATAGCATACAATGGTTCACAGGTTAACAGTTCCCAGCATGCAGTGCAACCTGATCTCCACAAGGGCGTTTATGAGCAGCAGTTTCCCTTTTCATTTCCCTTAACTTTCTCTTTTTCTGCTCTCATTGTCGGTGGCAGAATGCATTTCCAAGCACATTCTGATGCACACGAGAAACATTTCAGTCTCATTTCAAACACAACAGCTGCTGCAGGATGCACTATTTTAAAGAAGACAACTGCTTGAACCACAACTGCTTGTGTGTGTGTGTGTGTGTGTTCATTGAGCAGATCTCTGAATGATTTGAGGCCTGCAACTCTAGACCATCTCCAGTCACTCAATAACTCTTCAGGGAAACACTAGCTGCCTGTGTTTATATATAAGAGTGGCATGCATCCAATACCAGACTAGAAGAGATATTTGACCGGTCTGGCTAGAGGAGCCGGAAATAGTATTTGCTGCCCATCTAGAAAACTAACCATGTGTGAACAGACAGCTTCAATCTCCAGATCTGATCATATGAGACTGCTAACATTTTAGGCATCAGTGGACGGCATTTATTTATTAATGTCTTGCCTTCTTGGAATAACCATGTGTAAGAGCAGAAAAATTAAAGAGATAGCTCGGTCAAAAATAAAATCTGTCATCATGTACGCACCCTCATGGCAAACCCGTATGACTTTCTATCTTCCATGGAACGCATAGAAGGTTGAGAAAATGATGACAGAATGTTAATTGTAATATAAGTGGACACCTTTAGCTGTTGCTGTAGTTCACTGTTGAGACGTGTCAGGACTGCGTTGGTTTCTCGGTTCTTCCTTATGGCCATCTGGATCTCTCTCTTCTGTTTGGGTGGAGGCCTGGAACACAAGAGCGGATAACCGTCACCTGTGTATTCATGTGTAGATGAGCTTTCAGTGGTGTTCAATTCATGACCCCACTTGTTTAGCATTCATAAAATCACTGAGACACTGAGTGTTGTGTAAGAAGGGTGTTTACTGATATATCAATTTTAGGATTTAAATGTAGTATTAATATTTCTTAAATGTGTTATACTATATTATATATTACAAGTGTAAGTGATTTTTAAACTATAAAATACTATTGCAATGACTGCCATAACAAAAAATAAATACAAATATATGGACCTCTGTGTAGATTTGGTCAGTGTTGCAGCAGAGTAGGGCGTGGACAAGGGGGGCGTGGCACTCTGGCTTTCAGGGTGGAGCTTTCTTCGCACTGGCTTCTGAGGGGCGTGGTCTTGATGTATCACTGTAGAATCCTACGAAGATGTTTAAATGTTAAAGTACATTAAACATGAGTAGAAGATGCTCAAGCTGATGATGAGGCTGAGCATCCGTGACATATTTAAATGGGCTCAGATAAGGTGTTGGGTGTTTGTTAATGGGACAGGGTCAGTTCTTACTGATTTGGGAGGCGCCAGGTCCTCTGCGCTCAGACCTCCTCTCACGCTGTTCTCCTGCTGTAAGAGGATGAGGAGTTTGAGATCGGAAAGTTAGTTTTCCAAAGCAACTTATAACATTAACCAAGACATCAACACATTTGTGAGCATCTTTCACCATGAGGGGCTTCAATAACTTGATGATTTAGCTTTTGTTTTATACCCATTAAAAAAAAAAGTACCAACGTTTGCTGTCCCCATTGACTTCCATAATACAGAAAAAAATGCACTGGAAGTCAATGGTGACCAGAAACCAGTTTGGTTACCCCCATTCTTATTCTGTGTTCAACTGAAGAAAGAAACTCATACAGGTTTGGAACAACTTTGGGGGCGAGAAAAGGATGACAAAATGTTCATTTTTGGACAAACTACCCCTTTAAGTCTGTATTTCCTCTTAGTCATCTCTTTCCAAAAGCCAAAGTTTCGGAGTCTTTCACACAGAGGAAGCGGGCAAAGAACGAGTAGAGATGCAGAAGTGAAGTCCACATTAAAGTCTTCCCTAGCTCTTTAAAGTGAATTACACAGCTCTCCCTCAATGCTGCGTCGTGTGCGTTCATGGATCACCGAGGGCATAACATCCATCTCGACTTTCTCAGTAAAGACTCTCCGGCTTACAACATCCCACTTACGCTGCTGTATTTCACACACATCTGACTGCTATGCATTTAAGCACGCGTGACTGGAACGCTATCGTTCTCTGTCTGTGTTGTGCAAACATTCAATCACTTCGTAAAAAATGTAATGCGTTGGTTAGAAAGCGCCTGGCGTCCGGGACTGTGGTCGATGTGGCATAGGGAATCTGTTCTTTATGGCACAATGAAAAGTAATAGCAGAAACAGGCCGATTGTGAGGCTATAAATTTGTCTGAAAAGTCATAAAGCGGTTTGATTTGCTGCGGCACGCAACAAGTTATTTCACTCAGCCAGCCGTACCCTTGGAAAACACGCAAGAGTTACGAGCGTAATACAGCCGTGTGAAGGTAACGGTGCCCATCGTCGCCTATAAAACTCAGAAGGACTATTACATGGCAAACGAGCATTAAATAAAAACAAATGTGCCTTCGAACTGTACAAAACTTTGGAAAAATGTGACTGAGCTGAAAAACCTGGCTATAGCATAACTAAGTAGGAAAAATGAAGTTTGGTTAGTTGGATAGTGTCACAGTCTACACTGGTCAGTGCTGTTAATTTACAATAGCGCCACCTGTTGTTTGTATAATGTAATGAGCTGTGAATTCATTTCACAGAATAATACAACAAAAAAATATAGAGGAATTATGCAGAATTTGTTTTATTTACTAAACAGGACTGCAAAGCACTGGTCTTTATGTTGTTTTAATAAATAATCAACTGATTTCATATATATATATATATATATATTATAATTACATTAAAATGTAAGGAGACATAATTGTTAGATTTTGCTAAGTCAACGACACAATACTTTAAAAAATACAAAAACATACAGAAAATTGAAGGTTAAACAAAATTTTCAAAACCAATTTTTGTAGATTTAGACTAAAAACTTTTTCATTTTATATATAGTCATTCACAATATTTCACTGAAAATAAAAACTTTTACTATTTTATCCTAACAATCTTATTTTAATAACTGCAATATATATAAAAAAAATTATAATTATTAATATATATAAGTTTAAAAACAGTAATATAATTAATTATTGTACTTACATTAAAAATTATAATTTAGATTTATTTATTTTTTGTTCAATTACATAAACAAAACGTAATTATATAAAGTGTCACAATTTCTGACAAATACCTAATCCTAACTTCTACCTCTGAGACAGGACGGAAATAATAATAGCCTGATGTTTCTACCCCTATCTCTATACTCTGATTAGTTGATGGGAACAGAAAACCAGAAAAAAAAAAATGATCAAATCACAGTAAGCATGTAACTAATCCAATCAGTATCATAATAAATGAATAAATGGTAATCAAGTGTTTCTACAATGAAAGGGGCTCAAACAAATCATGACTGTACTTGTATTATTGTGTCATAATACTGAATACTGCATTAATATGCTCTCTCATCCGTCAACTCTTAAGAGAGATGATGATGATGATAATAGCGTGGGATGATGTGATTCAAGGTCAAACACAAATCTCTCGGTTCCTGCTTAGAAACATTTCAGCTCAGAGATAATTAAGTTCTTCCCCTGAAGGAAAAGGAGAGATCTGAGATGTAAACGAGCGGAAAGTAAGTGATGGAGGCTGTTTTCTGAGACTGTGTTTCTGTGACATGTGCCCTGCGCTCGGGATGAAACTCGGTAATGAACACCTCAGGGCTGCTGTGTTGTCATTATTCAACAAGGGACATGAAAATGAAAAACCCAGATATAATTAATCACAGACTGTCAGGCTAGTCCTAAAATGAAATGTTAAGTGTCATCGTTGCGATAGAGAAGTGATATCAGATGGTAGGTGAAGTCATGCAGGTAGATGTAAGCAAGAACACAGGTGCTAGATTTTTTGGCAACCGTGACAAAGAATGCTAAATAATGTCACAGAAATAGCATAAACCAAATGAAGCAGACACAATTCACATTTGATTCCAATAAAGTTTGTTAATTCAAAAATGCCAAAAGGATACAAATACAAAACATACAGAAAACGTAAAATAATTTCCAAAACAATTTTTTTATTTTATTTTATATAACTTTTTATTCTATATAAAATAAATATGATGTTAAATAGTAGTAATAATTATAATTATGCCATTACAATTAGAAAGTAATAAATTACAAAACATGCAGAAGACTGTCTTTAAAACTATTTTAACTATTTTAACTATTTTTTTTTAATTCATTTTATGTTTTTTTAGTTTTATTATTTATTATAGTTTAAAATATATAATAATAATGCTATTATAATTAGATTTTTAAAATAAAATTTTTTATATTATTCTCTCACAATCTTAGATTTATGTTAATACCTGCAAAAAATACAAAAATAAATAAATACAAATAATGCATTTTAATAAGAATAAAAGCATACATAAATTTGAAGATAAAACAAGTCCATTATGATAACATTATTACTACCATTATTATTTTAAAATAATATATATTCTGTTGCTATTATTCTCTTATATTTTTCATTTAGAAATGCATGAAAATCTGCACAAAATCAATTATTATTGGTATTGGAGATTTATTAGACATTAGAGAACACAACTCTTATGCCTTCAAAACGCAGTCTAGAAAGGTGACTTGCTGGATTTTAGAAACACACTTGTCAGATCGCACCTGATTAAAACACTCTTTCTTTGTCCAATAATGACCTCATGGAACCCATAACTCACACGACTATGACAAATGGATTTCACACAGCGATCACATTTCCTCTCAGCGCTTTACAGAAGCCAAAAGTTAAAAGCACAGAGGGGTAAAAAGGCTATAAAGTTGAAGGAAAGCTTGCGGTACGAGACGGTTAAACAGGCTTTTTGGGACTTCAGCTAAGTTATGAGTGTTTGATCAGACCAGAATCCCTTCATATATATTCATATGATATCTTATATAAGTATTAGCTTTCATAGATGGGGCTTGAGCAGGATATTTGCAGGTGCCTGTCCTGTCAAAACAGTGTGTGTGTAACGTAAGCTGAGGTAAGAACGGCCCGCAGGAGTGAGCGCATGGGCTTGTGTAACACTGATGAGTGTGTGTGTGTGTGTGTGTGTTTTCACTGGGCTCCTGCGGCTTTATACTCTTATTAAACTGTGGGAAACTGCCGTCTCTTCCCCGCCTGCAGCCACAGAAACATGAGAACACACACATCATGGACAGTAACACGGCTGAAGAGCTGCAGACATGTTCACACACGCCGAAAAGAGGAAGTTCAGACTCTTTAAAGAGGATACATAATTAATAACCGAGAGATGACGGACAGCAGGAAGAGTGTGTGTGCAAAATTTCAATGTGCGTAACCTTATTTTTGTATTCAACATTTTTTTATTATATACAGGATATAATATAATGGGATGCGGCTTTCTAAAGAGTGCATTCACTGAAATTAACTGAAATTGCTACTTGTTGCAGTTTTATTTTCTTTCTTTTTGTTAATTGATTATTTATTGAAAAATATGTATTTAGCATGCGGGCCTATTTATTTATTTTATAGCTTTAGTCGGTTGCCAGTTTAGAAAAATAAAATAACAGAATGTAACGTTCCTATTTCCAATGGAGTCTAAAAAAAAAATAATAATATAACTCGCCTGCTTCTGAATAGCTTACACTGTCCTGCTCGGTCCTGCGATGATGATGTGAGGTTTAGGGGAGGGGCACTAATGGGATTTTTAAAAGTGTGTGTGTGGGGGGGGGGTATGTCCCCCCGATCCCCAGTGGAAATTACACCTCTGGTTGAGTTCAAAAGTTTACACCCCCCTATCAGTATATGCAAAATGCTATTTATTAAACCAAAATAATGTTATTGTTTATTTAGCACTAACCTGAAAAGGATATTTCACATAGACATTAACAGTCCAGAAGAGAAAATAATAGTTCAATTTATAAAAAGTTATATCTTAATACTGTTTTTTTTTTTTGTTTGGTTAGAGTTGTTGATGACATAAACTCTTTGGTTTTGCAGTATTTTTGTGGATTTGAACCCTCTCCAAAAATGACTGTATGATTATGAGATCCATCTTTTCACACTGAGGGACTCAAATACAACTATTACAGAAGGTTCAAATGCTCTCCGACACTCCAGAAGGAAAAACATGCATTAAGAGCTTTTGAATGTAAAGATCAGGTTAAATTTTGTCTTCTGGGAAACATATAAATATCTTCTGTAGCCTAGAAAATTAGTACTAAATAATAATAATAAAAAAAACACATTAAAGCAAAAAAAAAAAAAAAAGAACACATCTATATTCTGCTCTTAATGCATTGTTTTTTAATTAATTGTTATTATTTTTATGTTTTGTTTTTATTACAAAATAAAGTCCTACACTACATTATTCCAGTTACATTCGATTCATGCTGATCCAATGCCAGTTTAGTGATCCAACATGTGAATTTAATAAATTGTATGTTTTTTAGGAGTGCTAGCAATGCCTTACTTGTAAGTAGGATCAATGTGAACACACTCACCTCCTCCCTAAACCTGCTGAAATCTGCAAAGTTTTGCTGCTGAACGGCCTTCTGGGAACTCTTCTCTGAACCAGGGAGGAAGCTGAAGATCTGAGACATTGAACACAGTAACAGAAGAGCAAAGTACCAAAACCATTAACCAATGCATAAAACAAACCTATAATCTGATTGAATAAGCCGTGTTGCAAAACATTGTATATTATTGCATGAAAAATGTATCATTGATCAGTCACAAACCAACATAAGGTCAAGTTGGGTTTCGGAAGATGAAAGCAGGTCAAACAGCTAATGACAAGCTAGAAACCAGCTATCATGATTGAAAACAAAGATCCCAGGGATCAGGAAACACTGTAAATGAGCAGATGCTGAGCGGGTCACCTGTGTAGCTGGTGGACGTGGAGGGAGAGCTGGAGGAGGAGGCAACCAGCCACTTCTAGCACCTGAGAGAAGAAAACATATTCAGAAACCTTCCCAGCCACTATAAAACCACTACTACTAGTAAAGCTGATTATATTCAGCACAACAACATTTATCAATGCAATTTAGTACCACAACTGCTATATAATCATCAATCATCTTTTGCACAACTTATTTACTATTATTTAATATTAAGCACAGACAATCGAAATATTACTAAAATATTACAAATACATAAATTAACAAACTTTTTTTTTATTGTTACGTACTAACAATTAAGATTTTTTTTTTTTTTTTTGCCTGCCATGAAACTCGCTGAGAATTTAAAGTATGATGGGAATTCAGCAATGGACTCTGTGGTAATAGCTTCAGTGCAACATTGATTTATGAATATTTTATACTTTTAAACATTTATATGGTTTAGACTAGACTCAGAATGTGTGTTTAGGTCAAACATACAGTAACCCGTAGTAATATTGTCCTTTAAATAATACAAACTAACTTTCCAGCATGGTTTTTCACAACTGGGACCAGAACTTTATTTGACATTAGAAAAGAGACAACTACAAGCAGAATCAATACTCATCTTATCAAAGCGTTTCTCAAAAATTGGTATGGTAGCGAATTATTCTTACTTTGTGAACTTGGGGCTTCAAACATTTTGAGAATAAACTTTCAATATTTTCTCAGAGAATCCTGTTACTGCATTTGCAAAAGCAACAGTCAAAGTATCCACAGATTTAGCGGTGCTTCACTGCCAAATGCGCAAAACCTCGAGAAAAGCCAATACCGCATTGAAGCTCAAGTCAAATATTTACTTTTCAATTATTAAAATGATTGTAATAAATGTAAGTTATTTCAATGTCTGTACTTTGTATTCTCAGCATAAGAAAGCTTGCATGTGTAAACGGTTAAATACTCAAGGAATGTTGGGATGGGCGAGAACCTTGACCGCTCTGTTGGAAGAGCTTGTTGAGGTCGAGAGAGGAGGCGCGGGAGTGAGTCTTCTGGGGTCGAGGAGGAGGAGTGGGCGGCTCCTCTACCTTCTTCATGGCATCATCTATAGAGGTGCTGGAGAACGACCTGTGGGTAAAACACACACACAGACCCATTTTACACTGTACAACAGCAGTGAGGGATTCTGATGGTTCTTTGGTATATACTGTACAGTTATCAAGCACCATAGTATTTACATGGTACTTTAAGGCTGGGTAGTGTATTCCAGGCTTTAGGTACTTCAAAAACCTTCATGGAACCACCATGGTAAACTTGTAGTACATACAGGTCCTTCTCAAAAGATTTGCATATTGTGTTGAAGTTCATTATTTTCTGTAATGTACTGATAAACATTAGACTTTCATATAGTTTAGATTCATTACACACAACTGAAGT
>JAUMHQ010000089.1:16386105-16400486 GCA_032361165.1 Enteromius paludinosus | reverse complement strand
AGATGTACAGTATAAACTGTTATATTATTTTAATTTTGGGTCATATGGGTGAGAGAGGTTTATTAAAAATACAATTAATAATCCTCTGCCAGCAGGAGGCACTTTTGGAATATAGCAGTAGCCTGCACACAGCAGCGCTGCAATCATAAACACAAGGCACGAATGTACACTGTATGAGACTGTCACGGAGGTCCTGGACCAACATCTTCTTGGGAAGTGAGTAAGTCTGCAACTTATATAGATTAATATAAAACATGTGATGAAGCAATAACGTGATGCAGGAGCATTAAACACAATTCTGCTTCTACAATGTAAATTCACTTTACTGGAAGACTAATCGAGTTTGTTGTGTTCTTGTGTAGACAAAAAGGAAGAGGCCGAATCAGACTGGGTGTTACATGCATCTTAAACGCTGCAGCAGTGAAGAAGAAGCTACGGCATGCCAAAAGAGAAAGACATGTTTTTTCTGGATGAGCTTTTTTGACCATTTTTTCTGTTTTAATTTCCACATATAAGGTGTTAATTCACTGCTGTGATGGTGTCAGCCACTCCCCTGCACTTTTGGCATTCATCTGATGATCCACCGTGACATAATGTTGGAGGAATCCATTGATCAAGTTGTAAAGGTGCAACGCATCAAGCCCTCCGTGAGCTTCCTGAAGCAGCTGATGCTGAATGCTGAACTTGTGGAGCAGCGGAAAACAACAGCTACACGGCAACCAGGCAGCAAAATACAGCAGGACTATCTTAAGTACATGTTTCTGTCCACTGTAAATATATATATATAAAAAAAAAAAAAAAAGAGTATAATGGAGAATATCACTTGAGACTATTTTTATGACTAGTTTAATATTTGACAAATATTTATTTCATCATTAACCTTGATTATTAATAAGGTACAATGATATTTCTAAATATAGTGATGATATAAACAATTACTCTTATAAAATGTAAAATCATAGCAAAAAATATGTCTACTAATATTGCTCATACAGTCACTTATTACTTGCATTATATTATTTGCAAGAGCCTTTTAACTCCTAATATTTTTCTGTCTCTTGCACTGTGACAACCATAATATGCCAAAATACTCTATTTACTGACTTTTATTTTTTATGGATTGGTAAAACCATGATACATGTGAATCTGTATTCATTAATGATATAAAACGTAATACTTTATTTTATAAAAGTCTAAATATATATGCTTATTTTTTCTGATTGATAATATAACAACAACACCGCAGAAACCTTTTATCAAAAACATACTAAGCATAATTCCAATTATCATTATTATTACTATTTTTGTTGTTCTTCTTCTTGTTGTTGATGATGACGGTATTCTTGTTTTTGCGGCTTGTTTGCAAAACGTCAAAGCCACGTAAACTCTCACGCGTTGTTGACGTCATTACGCTACTTCCGCATTACCGGTAAACTAGTAGCCTATTCGTAGGTAAACGAAAGTGTGATTTTAATCGTGTCTGGTTTTCTCCGTTTTCAGTTGATAATCAAGTATGTCAAACCCGAAATTAATTGTGTTCGACCTCGGTAAGTTCTCACTTTTTAAAGTTGTAGCGTTACTTTAGAATAACGGTATGGATTTAATAATATAAGGGAAGATAAATAACTTACACTTCCTCAAATTTATTCATAATGTAGAGACCACAGAATATGTTAGGTGACATTGATGCCTGGTACCAGATAGCAAGTTCAATGTAACTTAGTAACAATAAATGTAGTAACTATGGCAAATATACTTTGTGTGTGTGTGTGTGTGTGTTTAATATATATATAACGTAGAATTAATCTCTGGGTGTTTTCCAACCACACTGTTCCATACAAACGGCACTTAATGGCAACTGGTTTGAAATAATAATGTGACTTATAACAGAACGAGGCTTAGATTATATTATTTGCTAACATTCTTTAATCCATTTTTGGTATCCATCTACTTACTAGTACAGAAATGTAAAGATTGTCAAGGATGTAATGAGATGGTTATTAAGGCACACAACCAGCTGCCCCCTCTAAAGTGTTAGAAACACCCTGATGTCTCGTAATAACAACACCATCTCTGGTTACTGCCACTGAATTATTTATGTGTCATTTTAATATATGTCCACTGTTAATTTTTAAATATCAGGGTTATCACACATACCAATAATGACACCACAACAATATCATTTTTTTATAAATACCAGTTATCACCAAGACCGCGGTATAGTGATACCCCTAATATATAACTAAATTTACAATTCTATATATTTTTTTCTC
The DNA here is from genome assembly GCA_032361165.1 of Enteromius paludinosus. Lineage (NCBI taxonomy): Eukaryota > Metazoa > Chordata > Actinopteri > Cypriniformes > Cyprinidae > Enteromius > Enteromius paludinosus. Next base: position 16,398,213 of record JAUMHQ010000089.1, on the reverse strand, counting down.
TCTTGGATTTAAACAGATTACACTCTCTGGCCGTTCTGGGTCGACACCCACGTTGACGCACCTTTTCACATTGATGACAGGTTTGCTTTAATCAGCTATATTGTTAGTTCATTGTTTGTTCCACTTCAACGTACTTCAGAGCCAAGTATCCTGGCACACACTGACTTGTCTTCACTTGCTTCTCCAGTGGAACTGTGCGAGATTCAAGGTTTGCCAAGGTTTCCATTTATCATGATACTGAAAAGATCCTGAGCTCACTGCACAGTCAGGGGTTCAAGATAGGCATTGCATCACGGTAAGATTGCAAATCATCAATTGAGCACACATTGACTAGATGAGGTTCTATATTATGTATTTATGTATCTGTATGTTTTTATATATATTCCTCAAAGCTGTGTTCTTTTTCTGTTTATTAAAGAACCAGTGAGACAGAAGGAGCCAATCAACTGCTATCATTGTATAAACTTGACCAATACATTTCCTTCAAGGAGATCTACCCAGGTTCAAAGGTCACTCATTTTAAAAGGTACAGAAATTACTTTGGCTGGTATCCCCTGGTATCCACCCAAAACACTAGCAACCACAAAGCAATACTAAAAAAACTATGTGAGCATATGAAACCAACGTAACATTGCAGAGCCATTCCCAGTTTCTTTAGAATATGAAAAACTGTTTTTAGAATATACATTATTAATCAAAATTTGGATTCCATTTTTTGGTCATCTTCTGTAACATTAATAATGTAAAAAAAAAACAATGATCAGTTTCCATAAAAATATTTAGCAGCTGAACTGTTTATAATAAAAACAAATGTTGATTGAGCAGAAATTAGATGCAGAAATCAGCATGTTAGAAGGGTAGAAGAATATGACACTGAAGACTGGAGCAATGATGCTGAAAATTCAGCTTTCGCATAACTGGAATGAATTATAATTTAACATATATATTCAAATAGAAAACAGTTATCTTAAATGTTACAGTATTTTAATCAAATAAATGCAGCCCTGGAGAGTATAAAAACCTTTCAGAAACACGAGTAATTTCAGTTCTGTTCTAAATCAAAGTGGTGTAATAATGCATGCGTTGTCTCGCTCGTGTGTGTGTCTACAGTACCTCAGACCGTCTGACTGTTGTTCTGTCTCCAGGCTGAAAGCTGACAGTGGCGTCCAGTTTTCTGACATGATGTTCTTTGATGATGAGGAAAGGAACATCGTTGAGGTTGGCGGGCTGGGTAAGTCGCTGCTTACTCTCCTCCACAAACCTTTATAGCTGCTTCAGAGATCTGGATCTATACAGTGAAAGTTACAGATTGTCCATCCGGTTGAATCAGCTGCTGTTTCCCGCTCTTTTAGGTGTTCACTGTGTGTTGGTTCGTAATGCCATCACCTGGGGTCTAGTCAAGAAAGCACTTGAGCAGTTCAGCAAGAAGCAGTGAAGGCGTCTGGTCCTGTGGAGATGCAGCTGCTGCTTATGAATGAATGAAATGAATGCAAACTGACATGTATAGAGGACTAGGAGTGTCACACGTAGTGGTTATTTCTGTGTAATCAACCGATTTTAACTTGACTGTAAAAAGCAATTGGCGAATACTTAGAATTCTGTTATGATTTTATAAAAAAAATTAAGTGAAGTGGGTTTGTTAGGTCATTTAATCATTTGTTTATTATTTATGTGACGCACCTAGTTTTCCAAAGATATGCACATTCGCTTGTTTTTTATCTAATAAAAGCTTTTAAATTAAATAGAACTACACACAGCCCACACAAATTTTAAAACAAAAAGGACAGTATTTTAATTGTTACTGTATGTGACAGATTTTTCTGTACAGTGGAAAATACTTTTATATTTATTACATTTATAAAATGTGTCTTTTATTTTTTGTTGGTCTCTTTTTTTTTTTAAATGTCATTTCCTCTCTTATTTTTCTGAAATCACTTCTCAATACAAAAGTACTATTTTTATATACAAGTAAAAGTTTTAACTGATAGCTTTACCTATATACTGTCCCACATAAAAAATTTTGTCACGCTGTAATTGTTTGGGTTTTTATGAATTAATTTTTTAATAAAAGAATTCTCAAAAGCTGAACTGTTGATAATAAAACTAAACGTTTCTTCAGCACCAAAGCAGCATTTTAGAATGATTAATTCGGAAGGTTCATGAGAGACCAGAGTAATAATGCTATTATAGTAGAGTATAACATTTTTAAATATTGATGTTCACGTTATTTTTAGCTGAATGCAACCTCAGTGAGGGTAAACAATAATTCAATAATTTTTCTGCTTAATTTTATTTCAGCTAAGGTAGGCCTAGCCTAATTTAAAAAAAAAAAAACCTAACTTAAATGAAAAAAGAATATATATATATATATATATTATATATAGCATTTCACTGATCCTAAAGCAGTTTTACTTGTTTAACTATAAAGCTACTGCTCTTCTGAGGAATCAGCCCATTATAATTCTGTCCTCCTCACAGTGGTCTTGAAGTAGATTGGGAGAAAACAAATGTTAATTAAAGTCCTTCATGAAGGTTTCATTTCTCCGCCGAGCACACAAACAGCCAGAGGACATCATCTCAGAGCAGGTGACAGCAGGATCTCTCATAATCCTCATAACTCATGTCATTAGTGCAGCTACATTTTCCCGCTTTAAATAAGAGATTGCTAACGGCTACAGGGACCGGCGGCCATTACGCTCTGCATTTGGTGCTATCAACTGAATTACATATAGCAGGCGACGCGGTCTTGAAGGTATAGTTGCTAAAAACTTTTTTTAAAAACACTTTATCTGTGGCGCTTTGTGTGTTTTGCTGAATAATTTAGCGTTAGTGGGCAGCATCGCTAAAGGTCTAAAAGCCCGCTGGCCTCCTTTCCTTCTAATTTAATGCTATTCCAGCTCACGGTATTAATGGCGGCGTGCCTTTGCCTTCTAGATCCCTGCTTTCTTGTGAATAAGTGATTCTGTGTCTCGCTGACAACCTGTTTAGATAAAAGCAGAAAGTGCTGCACATCACACAGTTCAAGAGACAGATGGAAAGATGCACTTGATCTGGATATCTCATCCTGAGGTCTAAAGCCTAAAGCACGCTTCTACCTCGCTTTCTTCTTCTCCGTTCCGATGGCGTCTCGCGTAGAAAGCAAAGTGACAGTGCTATAAAAGAGCATTCTCCCTCTGAACATCACAGCGTTTGTGTCAGCTCCAGACGCTAACATTTTTTGTAGTTTGGAAGTTTGCGGCGTGCAGGTCGTGTGCTGCTAAGATCTTAAAATGATTTTAAATAATTCACATGGCTAAAAAATGTATGCCATGGATTATAATTACGCACTGGAGCCAACGCTATCATATATTTAAAGCTTTCAATGAAACACTAAAGAAAAAAAATCAGCTTTTGCGTAAGCTATGATGAACATTTAAAAAGGTGTTATGAGCCATTATATTAATGGCTTTTGAGTAGGAGTATTAATTTTAATGGATTTTGTTTTTGACTTAACACTCTAAATATCAGACTTATGTATTTTTTTTATTCAAAACATGCAGGGACCTTAATTATGTCCGTTTTAAAGTTAATTTAAAGAAAAGAAATACATATGATTTTTTGGTCCCACTTTATATTAAGTGTCCCTAATACCTGTGTACTTCCATAGAAACTAGACACATGTAACTACTACATACTACATACACATCTAGTTACTATGAAAATACACAGGTAGTAGGGACACAATATGAAGTGGGACCGACAATTTTTATTAGCCTAATGAAGGCTAATAAAAATAATTGAATAAAAATATTTATTTATATTTTATAATTTTTGTATAATAATTACTCTCATATTAACATATTTTTACTCTCATATATTACATAAAACTTTGTATTGCAGCATGTGTTTGAATGTTTTGCCACTGACTTCCAGTTTAAGTGAGTCTTCTAATAATCGACAGCATGACTCAAATTTAAACTGAAAGATTTCTTTAACCATATTAACACTCATTCAAACTGATGTGCACACCTACAGGACATATTACTATGATGACTGAAATGTAATTGCACTGTCAACAGTAATTATTTATAATTTAACAATTACCTTCTCTAGGTGGATCACACAAGTTATAGGCAGTTCCCAACATCCACCCCAGAAACTGTTTTTTACAGTCAACACATAGCGTGAGTTTAGTTAGTGGCATTTCAACTTAAATATATTCACATAAATTTATGAAGTATCATCTGAAGATAATATGAATAAAATGCAATAATTTAAGTGAAATAACTTCTTTTCATATCATTTATTAATCAAAATTTGTATTTGTATTTTTGGTTTATGTTTTATTTCCTTTTTTGAAATGTATTGTTAGTATTGATATTATTATTATTATTTTTTATTTTTTTTATTTCTTTTTACTTGTTATTTCAGTACATCAAGTTAAACTAAATTGGAAAATGTTGCATTGGCTACTATCTCAAATTGATTTCAGTTAAGATTTATTTTAATTAAAATAATAATAATAATAATAAGACTCATGCCAAACACAAATTATATTTCAGTAATTTTCAGTAAATAAGGACTTGCATTTCAGTCTGTTCATCACACAAATCTATCATTTCAGTTTTTGAAACACCTCCGTGGCTCTCTCTGACCGACAGCAGCGGGAACCTTCACCTGAATATTAGTTCCTGCCCGGACCTTTTATCCCCATGCACCTCAGTTCTTCCGCAACAGGTGTTGCTCATTTCCCCGCCTATTTAAAGGCCAGACTTTTACAGACTAGTTGTGAGGTCTAGTTGGTGTTATTTTCGAGTGTTCATTCAGTGTTAGCTTTCATGTTTCCCCGTGTACGATTACTGCTGCCTGCCCTTCTGATTTATGCCTGTTTGCTGACCATACTATTGGATTTACTGTGATATACCTGTTCACTTTGGATTATACTCTCTGCCTGTCTACGATTACAAATAAAGCCTTGCAAATGGATCCCACTGAGTCTGAGAATCCGTTACAGAAGACTTTGCCACAACCGGATCCAGCGGCTTTGTTCAGCATGGTTGCGGTAGTATACCCGACAGGGTTCGCTGCTCGCCTCATCATCAGCAACTAGACCGACTCACCTCTATGATGGAGGAGCTCGTCCGCTCTATGCAAGATGGGCTTACAGTGCACCTACAACCTCGTCCGCATCTGAGCAGGGGATGAGTGGAAGACCGCCTTTTCAACTACTTCTGGGCTTTATGAATATCTGGTCATGCCGTTTGGATTATCTAACAGCCCCTCCATGTTCCAAGCCCTAGTCAATGACATGTTCTGAGATATGGTAAATAAATTTCTTACTGTATACATCGATGACATCCTCATCTACTCTGAGAACCTCCAGGACCACATTCAGTGTTTGTTCTTGCAAGGACTCCTTAAGCATCAGTTATATGCCAAGCTCCCCAAGTGTGAATTCCATCTCACAACCATCTCTTTCCTCGGATACATTCTCAGTGCCGAAGGGGTGACCATGGTGTCAGCAGTGGTTAGTTGGCCCAGACCTCAAACGATCAAAGAACTTCAGAGATTATTAGGTTTCGCCAACTTCTACCGAAGATTTATTCGAGGGTTCAGTCAGGTAGCCACACCACTAACTTCACTGACCAGAGGGGGAGCCTCACCTCTATACTGGACACCAGAATGTGAGAAAGCATTTCAGAATCTCAAAGCTTGTTTCACGTCTGCCCCCATACTGAGACATCCCGACCCAAGACACCAGTTCATCATCGAAGTGGACGCATCCAACACTTACATTGGTGCCATTCTTTCACAACATCATGGCAGCCCACCTAAGCTCTACCCCTGTGCCTACTTCTCCAGAAAACTGAATCAGGCTGAGAGTCACTATGACGTCGGGGACAGAGAACTCTTGGCTCTGAAAGCGGCACTCAATGAGTGGAGACACTGGCTGGAGGGAGCGAGCTCTCCGTTCATCGTACTCACTGACCACCGTAACCTGGAATACATAGGAACTGCCAGACGTCTTAACTCCCGCCAAGCACGGTGGTCTCTGTTCTTTGCACGGTTTGATTTCAAAATCACATATCGGTACCGTCAATTCGATCTCCCCCTTCGGGACACTCAACCCACCTCCGTAATCCCACCTTCCCTGATTGTGGCCCCAGTACAGTGGGACATCATGTCTGAGATTAACGAAGCACAGAGAAACGACTCTGCTCCGCCCAACTGTCCTCCTGAACGAGTTTATGTACCGGAGGTTCTTTGCACACGCCTCCTCCATTTAATTCACGATAGCCCCAATGCGGGCCACCCGGGCATTCAAGCAACCACAGAGCTCGTTACCAACAGCTTTTGGTGGGTAACTGTAAATCAAGAAATCATAACGTTTGTCAAGAAATGTCCCACCTGTAACATGTCCAAGTCCTAATCTACAACCCGGGGGTCTTCTACAGTCCTTGCCCATTCCACAGAGACCATTGATCGATTCTCCAAAGCCAGTCGGCTCATCCCCTTACCGAAACTACCCACAGCCTGGGAGATGGCTCAATCCTTGATGAACCAGGTCTTCCGATTCTACAGCCTACCTGAGGACATTTTGTCAGACCGCGGCCCGCAGTTCACCTCCCAGGTCTGGAAGGCTTTCTGTAGCCAATTAAACATCAATGTGAGACTAACATCTGGTTACCACCCACAGTCCAATGGCCAAGTTGAGAGGCTTAATCAAGAGTTGACACGATTCCTCTGCACCTACTGTCACAGTAACCAACAGGACTGGAGCGAGTATCTGCTGTGGGCCAAATATGCCCAGAATTTTCTGGAAACCAACTACCAAACTGACCCCCTTCCAGTGTATTCTGGGCTTTCAACCGCCCTTGTTTCCATGGTCCGGGGAACCAACCAACCTACCCACCGTGGACAATTGGCTCCAGAGAAGTGAGGCTATATTGGACGCCGCTCATGTCCACCTCCAAGACAATATAAGACAAATCACCCCTGTTTCTTTCCACCTTGAGTTACCACCCAATTACCATTTCTCACCCACATTTCATATGTCACTGTTTAAGCCCGCTGCTGACACGGGAGGAGAGAGGGACTAGGACGAGGGAACCTCCGGAACCTTCGCCCGAATATTAGTTCCCGCCCAGACCTTTTATCCCCATGCACCTCTGTTCTTCCGCAACAGGTGTTGCTCATTTCCCAGCCTATTTAAAGGGCAGACTTTTACAGACTCGTTGCGAATAAAGCCTTGCAAATGGATCACACTAAGTCAGAGAATCTGTTACAGTACCACAGGTGCATTTCTAGAGGTCAAAATGATGGATTCTCCTTTTATGCCAAAAATAGGATCCAGGAAATGTTCCATGAAGATATTTTCTAAGTTTCCTACCATTTATATTTTGAAACTTCATTTTTGATAAGTCACATGCATTGCTAAAAACATGTATACAACTTTGCAATGTGCAATTTTCTCAATATTTAGATATTTTTGGACTCTCAGATTCCAGATTTTTAAATAGCTGTAACTCATGTCAAATATTATCCTATCATAACAAACCATACACCAATGGGAAGTTTTTTATGTTTCAGATTTCAAATTTCAAATTATTTCAAATGTCAAATGATTTATAAAGCTTAATTTCGAAAAACTGAACCTTTATAAAGAATATTTCATTTGTGCTTTACCGAAGAAAATCAGTCACATGTATGCAGATCTGTGAATCCACATTTACCAAAGTTCACTGTACACCATTTATTGAACATCAGATGACGGTCAGTTTGACAAGAGATCATACGACACGTTGGAAATTCTCAGGATCTTCCAGCTGTGGTTTAACAGTAGGATTGAATTCAACATTTACATAAACAGATTCAGATTTACATAAACTCTCTGGTCCAAAAGGCTTGTCAGTTCTCCAATGATATTTACATCTGTACATGAGAACGCAAACAGCATATACAGGACAAAAAAACTATATGAAACAGGATCACATTCAGTTCAGAAGTTCACCGTCTCAAAATTTCAGTTGCATAGGTCTTCCATAAAAACAAAAAGGGTTAAAGAAGTGAAGCGGTTCAGGAGGTCTAAACCGGGCTAAGCATCCTGACTAGTGAAGAGAGGAAAACCGATCTAAAAACAGACAGAAGTAAGCCATGCGCAAATCATCTTTATGCATCGATGTGTGTGTGGTTGCAGTGACCTAGTAAAAAACTGCCTTTTATCGAACCGTTTTAAACAGTTTAGCTTCCTCACTGTCAAAATCCGTGCAAGAGAGCATTGTCTTATTAATACACAAGCATCAATATGAATTTGTCAGCGATTGTACATATTTCATGAGACCAAACAATGGTGCTCGTAAGGGCTGAAATCAATATTTCAGAAATGAGATGTTTCATAACTTTGTCTTGTCATGGCGACGTGAATTATTAAGTGTAAGTGTAACGGGAGTATGCTGAAAGAGAAGACTGAGACACGTGCTGCTAATATGTGTGAGCTGAACAAGATGGGCCCTATTGTGGTGGATTCTCCATCTCGTATTTAATGAACAATCAAGTCAAATCATCACTTACATATTACAGGCTGAGTAAACTGAAATATTTCTGACATTTGTCAAATTTTAAAAACACTGATTGATAATTCAGATCATTTTTTAACCACTAACCCCCTCAATAGAGTATTTTAATAAAAGTAAAGAGATTTAAGATTTACTGTAAAGAGATGGAGATTTAAAATGCTGTCATTGGGGAAAGAAATAAGATTCCAGGTGTAATTCAATATAACTTAATATAGGAAAAATGTTTAAGTTAGATATTAAAATTACAAAAACAGAAAAAGAAATACATTTAAATATATAAATACACATATATATACATGTACATACATACATACATACATGTGTGTGTGTGTATGATTTATAAATATTAATAAATATGATACATTTCATATACACATGTATGTGTGTGTATATATATATACACATAAATATATGCCATACACACATATATGTACACACTTTATTTTGTATTTTGTAAAATTGGCAAAATTGGAAAATTAAAATAAAATATAATTTACTAAAATTAAATAAAAGCTGAAAACAAAACAAAAAATTTTATATTTATTTAAATTCAATAAATAATTATTTTAATTAAATTAACATGAAATAATATAAATAATAGCCTACTGAAATTCCAGTTGTAAAATCCTTTGATAAAAAAAATCAGATACTGTTGATTAAATCAGTCAAGGAGATTGTAAGAAAGCCATGTCTATAATCTTTTTCACATCATGAGACTATAAAAACTGGTGATCTGATAACCTTGTTTATCCTGGGTATAAAAGTCTGGGACCAGACTGAAAATCTGAGAAGTAAAAGATTTAGATAAAGATGACTTTTGTATTTTACAGCATAAGCAGTGTGTGTGGCTGGACTTACATAAGTCTCTCTGCTCCTCTAAAACACTGACATACTGGTTTTTGGCAGGTCCATATAAAATTCTCCTTGTCCAGATTGTGCTCATTGGCTCCTTTCAGCACTTATTGCTTTTGAAAGCTCACGATGTGACATCACATCCTCCCTCATTAATCCCATTTCCTCTTTAGTGCATTGCTTCCAGTTCTTCTGTGTTTTCCTCCTCGGCCCTCTGTGTCTCATTCAGATCAGTTTTTTCATTCTCTTTTCTTGATCCTGCCTCACTCTCGTCTTCTGTCTTGTTCATTTCCTCCTCCAAATGTTCTTCTTTTAAACGCTCACCCTGGTGTTTTTCGTTATCCTCCTTTTCTTTCGCCCGTTCCCTGAAAATATCACGCAACCTGTCGAACTTTGGTCCCCACTCCTCAAATCTGTGTTTCTGCCCCTCTGTATCTTTTTCGGCCTCGCTTTCGAGCGAGCTGAGAGACGTGGCCTGTGAGCCGCTCCCCTCCAATCCGTACGTCTGCAGCGAGTCGTATGGCGGCTGCATAGGATCAAAAGTCACCAGGGCTAGACGGTGCTGCAGGAAATCGCCCATACGGTTTGTCAACGAATCCGCGTTTGCCTTTTCAGAGTTCGCTTGGCCAACCTTCCCAGGCCCCAGGCCCCACCCTCTTTCATATAGCCCCACCCCTCCAGGGAGGGGCATCACTAGGTGTGGCACATAGTTCTGCCCACCCACCCCGTACAAGCCCATGAGTCCGGCAGCTTCTGGGTAAAGAACTGTCGTCCCAGTCAAAGGTATCCCTCCTCCGTTGCTTCTCAGCAAAGTACCTTCCATGGTTCTGAACGCCATCTCCGTCGTGCCCAGGCTGGTTGAGCTCTGGCTGGTGCTGATGAGCGGAACGTCCCCGTTCTTGTCTAAAGCCGAGGTGGGGGTGGAGTCGTCTGTGGTGATGGTGGAAATGGAGGCTCGTGTGGTCAAGCAGTGAGTGGACGCCTCAGGTTTATGGCTCACAGAAGTGCTGGAGGCCTCTGAGCAGGAACCGCTTTGACTGGAGCCCTTCATGAACAAAACCTGGTCCGAATGCACAGACTGAGAGAGAAAACAACAGAAACATGATCAGGCCATCTCGTGCTCATCAAAGCTGCATTAATTGATTAAAAAATACAGTAATATTGTGAAACATTATTACAATAACTGTTTTCTATTGGAATATATTTTAATATGTAATTTACTCCTTTGATGCAAAGTTACGTTTTCAGCATTACTCCAGTCTTCAATGTCATACAATCCTTAAGAAATCATTTTAATATGCTGATTTGATGCTTAGTTTTCACTGTCAATTTTTATTTCAAAATTCTTTGATACTTGAAATAGAAATCGTCTGTAACATTACATTTACCTTACATGACTTTACTGTCATTTTTACTGTATCAGACTAAAAGACAATATACATTTTTTTAATATAACATGAAGATTTAAAAATCAGATGATAAGAGAGCAAAGATTTTCTAATTAATTTCTTCAACAGGAATTAAAACTAAATATATTAAAGGAAGGCCTTTTTTAATCAAGTCTTAACCCAATCAACCAGCTTTGAGATGAATGACAACATTAAAAACTATTTATCAAGAAGCAATGAGCATGATGTAAATAAATAAATAGATGTTTCGCAATTTATTATAACTACAAAACAACATATTTTGTGGCCAGTGTTTAGATATTATATACTATAATATATTTTATTGCATAAATATGATAAAAATAGTTTGAGATTTTAGGAAACCGCCTCACTATTGGCCACTCATGAGCTCTGGTACAATATTCATTTACACTTTAGCAACAGCAGCCTCTGTGATTGGTGGATTTTTGCTGGAAATTAAGTTGAAATCACACTGATTTTGGCTTCAAAAGATGCACATCTGATCGCAAACCAACTTCAGGGGTCATAAAAGGTCTGTATAGATAAGCTTATGAACTATTATTCAAAGTCTATAAATCCCAGAATTTTCACTCCCAGAACCCATGCTGTTGCACTCTATAGGATTGTAATGTAAATAGTTTGTGGCAGGAAGGATACCTGATCCTGGCTGAGTGTGTGGCTCTCAGAGATGACATCACTTCCTGTCTCGCTCTCTTTCGGAATGCTGTCGGTGGATCCGTCTGCTCTTTTATGTTCTGATCCACCCCTGCTTGTGCCGATAAATACAGAACCGGATTCTAAAGTGCCGCCGGCCTGGCCTTGGTTGCTGGGAAGAACGTACGCCAGTTTGGTGAGATCCAGCCTAGAGTTGAACGGACCGAGTCTGTTTTTCGAAGCTGGAAGGGTCTGGATACTGTAGCAGTACCGTCCGTAGAGCGGCGCAGAGACAGGACGGCGTGGGTCCAAACCCAAACTCTGACTCCAACTGAAGGTTCTGATGTTGTCCAAGTTATCCTGAGAATACCTGTTATAATAAAATAGAAATTAGAATACCAACATGGATGAATTAATTCAATGGTATTTAAGGAAAAAATAAATCATGCTTTAGTTAATTATGATTATAACTAGGGCCGGGACTCGATTAAAAGAAAATTATCTAATTAATTAGAGGCTTTGTAATTAATTAATCGAAATTAATCGCATTTTAATCGCATCTAAATATTTGACCTGAGAACAGTGAGAAGTAAGTTTTTTCATATGGATTTTTAGTATACCATTGAATAATGACTGAA
>JAUMHQ010000089.1:16343790-16360964 GCA_032361165.1 Enteromius paludinosus | reverse complement strand
ACATGGGCAAAACCAAAGAGATGTCAAAAGACACAAGAGACAAAATTGTAGACCTTCACAAAGCTGGAAAGGGCTAGGGGGCAGTTGCCAAGCAGCTTGGAGAAAAAAGAATAACTGTTGGAGCAATTGTCAGAAAATGGAAGAGGCTAATGATGACTGTCAATGTGAATGATCCAGAGGAGTTATGGGAGAAAGTCCTGTGGTCAGATGAGACCAAAGTAGAACTTTTTGGTCTTAACTCCCATCAAGAGGCTAATGATGACTTCAATGTCCCTCGGAATGGGGCCTCACGGAAGAGCAAAAAATATTTTTCAAATGTAACATGATCCTTCAAAAATCATTCTATTTTATTATAAACAGCCATGTCTCACGGCACTTTGTACATATTTTACGAGGTGGCTAATTCTTACGACCTCATTTGAACATATTCATATGATTATTGCTAAATCGTATGCATTTTACAAGTTGCCAACTCTTATAAATTTTATTGACCTACATCTCACCTTGCCCCTAAACCTACCTGTCACAGGGTTTAGAACAATCGTACAAAATCGTACGAGTGAGGTCATACAAATTTGTACGAATTAGCATGTATTGGCCAAATTATACAAATAAGTATGAACTGATCGCGAGATTTTGTTGGTATTTCTAAACTGTGATGCACTAATTTTTAAAAAGAATAGCATTTATTTGAAATAGAAATTAGAAATCTTACATTAAAATGCCTTTACTGTCATTTTTGATTAATTGAATGCATCCTTATTGGATAAAAGTTAAAATTTCTCCTTCTGTTGACCCCTCACTTTTAAACAGTTATTGGTTAGTTAAATGTGTGTCAAATAACAGGTGGCAGTCTGGCAGGGATTCAGGAAGGCACCATTTTACCTAATACCGCATTAAAAAAATCATTAGCATGTGCCTTCATTATTTTTCATTCATTCTTAGAACTGTCGGAGATATCATGTTAACTTAATTTGTTGCCTTAAGATATGAATTAAATATGTTCTACAGCATCATTTTTTAAAAACATTTATCTCATGTGTTTTCTAGTCTTTTTGCCTTATTATATAGGACAGGGGAGGAAGAGAGAGAAAGAAGACCAGGATCAGAAAATGAACACGCAGGTCGTATTTGAACCAGTATTCCTGTGATCATGTGGCTCTTAAATGTGCAAATGAGCACATCGGCTGAATTCAGAATATCATAAATTTATGCCATACTGTATGTGCCAGAAATAGCATTCTAGTGTGCTCTCTATCCCTTGTGCCATTATATATCACAGAGTGACATTACAACTGATTAATTCTCTTATTTGCAATGTCTAAAAACAGCAATTAGAGAGCAAATTAATTCATCAAATGAATCAAAACAGAAGGTTGCTTTTGAAAGTAATATTTACTGTAGTTTGTTTTATTTTCATCATGACTGAACATCAGGCTGTCACTGTAGATGAAATAGGCTCCTTTATTTTAGAGGTGCATTAACGTTATTTTGATTATGCCACCAACTTTTGGTAAAATTAATAGCAAATAATGCAAAACAAATCAATCCATCTTCACGCTCAACTAAACAAATCAAATTGAAAATTAAAAATTGCACATAAAATATTAAACAAAGCTTAGAACTCAAAATATTAACAAAGTTCTATTAATTGAGTTCGGTTAATGTTTGTGAAACAAATACATAATTTCCAGCACAACCAAGCTATTCCGATTCCCAAAACATTCATCATCAGATCATTATTTTTTGAGTCTTTAAATTACATAAAGTGACCAATCAGAATCACAAAACAAAAACATTAAACATCTTTTAATGAACAGTGAAAAATACTGTTTAATGGTTTGAATAATTCTGATTCACTGAACTGAAAGCAATTATTTATTTCTTTATTTACTTGATTAAAACCTCTTAAACTCTACGGGGCCAAAATTACATTCAAGTTGTGCCTTGAATTTTTAACCCTTTGCATGCACCAATAACCCCATATGTGGTACCATTTGAAAGCTTAGAATCTCTATTTTATGTAGATATGAATCACTTTGTATATTTATTTTACTGTAACAAAGATATTTACAGGTAAATTACACTACGAATTTCAAAGGGTTTTCTTAAAATGACACCAAGATATTGCATTTATTCCACTGTATATGTTGGGAAACCGGAGATTGGGGGAAATTTGGGTTGGCGGAAATTGTATGAAATTTTTTTTTATTCTTCCCTACAGTTGGAATAGAATAACTGTAACATAGATTATGATAGAAATAATTTTTTTCCTTTTTGCACTCAGAACCTGAATTAAACACTTTCAAATTTCAGTTTACAACAAAAAAATAAAAAAGCGCCTTTTTTTTTTTGTCTTTATTATAACATAGACAATATATACAATAATTGTAATCAATTTCAACAGTGTTTTATGTAATTTCAAAAGGTTTCCTTTAAAATGATACCAATCTTTTGTATATACACCTTTGCATGTGGGTATGGGAAGCTTTTTAATTTGGTAGGCAAAATGCAGGCGGAATTCCCCAAAATAGCACTAGAGCTTAAGAGGTTAAAAATTTTGGTCAGTAATGCCTATTGTAGTTTTATAGGCTAGTTATTTATTAAATTATAAATAATGTTCTATTAGGCTACCCTATCGAAAAATATACATTTATTTCATGCTTAGAATACTACAAATAAAATTTAATATTTATGTATTTAATAAAATGCCATGAAATTGTACTTTTAGTATACTAAACTGGTATACTCCAAGTCTGCTAAATTGGAACAACTAATTTTGTGCTTCATGCACTTTAATAAGTCCAATTAAAGACATACTGTAGAGTAAAGACTTAGTATATTTGCATTGTGCAAAAGTAATACTCCAAATAAAGTTACATTAACATTTTTATCATTTAATATGTTAATAGATTTGAACTATACTTTGTATGAAATGAATATATTTGAACTATATTACTTTTTTACTAGGGCTCTGCACACACAAACAAAAATAAATAAAAGCAAGAAAGTGCTC
Source organism: Enteromius paludinosus (assembly GCA_032361165.1). Lineage (NCBI taxonomy): Eukaryota > Metazoa > Chordata > Actinopteri > Cypriniformes > Cyprinidae > Enteromius > Enteromius paludinosus. The sequence goes on along the minus strand of JAUMHQ010000089.1, from coordinate 16,357,948 downwards.
AAAGCAATTGACTGTCTGACTGAACCTGTAGAGGATCAGAATACAAACTAAGAGAATTGGATAGAAGTGTGTCCTGTTATAAGTGCTAAGGGAACCCAAGGAACTGAAGCAGAATAACAAAGATACATAAATAAATAAATAAAGTTGGAGTGACCCATGCTGCAAAAAAGGAAAAATATTTCAATTTAATGCTCTGGCTTCTTTTTCCATTATCACATTTTTAATTTGAAACTGCTTTTAGGCTAATTTATAAGCACGACCAAGTGTGTCATGCCCTGTTTTCATATTTGATATTGGTTGAGCAGGAATGGGTTTTAATGAAGTTATTACTTTATGATTTTCACTTGATATTTGCCACATTAAAACTTTATAAAATATTACAAAATAAAGTTTTGTTATAAAAGAAAAAAATCCTGGGTGACCAGGGGTCAGGGAATTAAACTGCCATTAAATGACTTTGAGTTTCAATCAGCTGCTTACAAGAGGCAAATTCACCACTGTCACTTTTTCACTGTTTGCACTGTCAATCACAAACTAAAGGGGCTAATATGACAGAAAAATATGTCACAGTGAAAAATATCTCTAAATGTTTCATGAATTAATCCAATCTACCATTATTAATACCAATATAACATTTCAAAAAATGACATGCTTTTACTTATAATCTTGTATGTTGCCTCTCTGAGCATCAAAACGTCTCTGTTGATTTCCCAGCATGCTCTGCACATTTGAGTTCCTCCGCACACTGACTTTATGATGCTGATGTCCAGCTTTTTTTAGGGACTCAACCACGACTATCACAAGTGGTTACTGATGTTTAAGGAGGAAACATGAAAGTAGACTACAGGGTTGCCAGGTTCTCAAAGCAAAACCTATGCAGTTGCTACTCAAAACTAGCCCAGTCTGTAAATACCGGTGGGGTAAAATACACATCTTTTGGTGGGGAAAACCGTGGACTTGGCGACACTGGTAGACTAGAATAAAACAGCTTTTATCCGTTTTATGCTGTTCTTTGTAAGAGAAACAAACAACAGATGGTTTAAATGCTCGTGATTAAAGAGACTGATTCAGAGATTCGATGAACACAAGTGAATCTATAATTGAAGCCCAACAAATATGATATGCCTTAATATTCAGCTAACATTATTACACATTTCTAGGGAAATAATCCATTTCAAACGGTTCAAACTGGTGATTGAATTTATGCAGCTAAGTAATTGTGTACGTCATGACTCTCTAGTGTACGACTGATAAGATCGCATCCCAATCACACAGAATATAATACAGAAGACGCAAGTCAGTCCCTTATGTGTCATCTTCTGACATCACGCCCACAGTCTCCAAACCACCACTCACGTCTCTGAGCTGTCAATCAATTACTGCAATAAGATGGCATCCGCAGCATGAATAGTACGCATGTAATAAGCTCGCTGCGGCTAACAAGTGGACAGAAGTGCAGTCAGGGAAATTGGAAAGAGTGATTTAAAGTAGAAGAGAAATAAAGCATGAATCCATTTCAAAAGGTTACATCATGTCACACACAAACCTGAACGCCCACATCTCTTCTCTTCCTGCTGGTTTTTCTGAACGGGAACGTGGAAACAGCAATTGTGATGTTAGCAAACAGTGCACTGCGTGTCATTAGAGCAACTAATGGACAGCATGTATGCTGACGGGGATATAAAGAGCCTACACTGAGACTCTTTGATCTTGACGGCAAAATAGCTATTGAATTCAGAGTTTATATGCTCCATGAAAGAGAGCTTATGGGAAAAAAATTTGACTAGACTAATACTGACACAGAAAAGAGAACACAAGACCAGAATATGAGTAGACCAGATCATAATCGCACACGGATCCAATCGCAAAGCTTTATTAATGTCCATGCTCAGAGTTGTACATGACAATAGACAAGGTGGGCGGAGACAACAACGAAACACCATAACAACTGATAAGCGGGGTGGAGACATGAGTTTGTGGGAATGAGTCCATGAAAACAAACACAAAACATAGGGAGACCGCTGGGTGCTGGAGTGCCATCCCCAGAGCTGGGCCGGCACATCCAGCTGATCGTTACAATAATAGAGTAGGCCAGAATGGGAAAGGGTTTAAATTATTTACATACTATTATAATTATTATTAATGTTTTGAAGGAGCTTTTATATTTGTAGTTTCCATATTATTTTATGTTTTAGTCATTTTGTAATGTGCTTTTGTCATTTTCTGTTTCTTTTTTGTTTGAAATATTTACAGTATATTTAGCAATTTTAGTACTTTAAGTTGATTTCAGTTAGCTGGCAAGGCAAGCACACGGGGCACCTGCAGACCAATTCCTGCCGCGGCGCGGAGGAGCATGTCTGACAGTTCGGTGTCTCACCATCCTCACCATCAGACTCACCCTCTGATGGTATAGAACACATCTCAGCCTCTCGGGGTGCACCGATGGACACTCTCGCCCCTGCTACGGGGGGAGCGGTCTCCTCCGGAAGCACCACGGGACTACACGGTGCCGCAGAAGTCCGTGCGGTATTGGAACCGGACGGAGCATTCTGATGAATGATGGTCCAGCGTTTTCCCACGGGAAGGGGCACGAGGGGAGCCTGCTCACGAATGAGAGGCGGGTCCTCAACGTAGCCATGGTCATCCGCACGCAATGAACGCATTGACCATCCACGAACGCTGCCTGAGCGTGCTCTCAGCCCAGACACAACAGGCAGCGCTCATGACCATCCAAAGGGGTGAGGAAACTCCCACACCCAGAAGCACACGGCTGGATCGACATCCTGTTACAGAATGCTTCACCAACCGTAAAGAAAATGCTCTTTCTTCCTGGTTGCCCTGGGAAGACCAATCGCGGCAACTCCGTGCACTTTGCTCTTTGCTCACTGGAAATGCAGATGACTGGCACAGCCGGCCTTGAAAGAGGCCACCAGCCCGCAGGATCCGCTGAGAGCCGCCCAGAAACGCTGTCAGACAAGAGAGCAGGTTTTGCGGGAACTCCTCCAAATGATCCTTCCTTCACTTTTTCGGATACACACGAAAAACAGCAGGGGATCTCCAGCTCCGAAACAGCAACGGCTCTGAAGCGAAAAGCTGCAGGTGCACTGTGCGCTTTCCCCTGAGCGCAATCAGTGCACGCCAACGTTTCATTGGCCTTTAGTAAAGAGCTCAAAGGCAATTGGTCTCTCTGGCGAGTTCCCATCTGTAACATCGAAGTGATTCGACTGAAAGGGTAACTAGGTTGCTGTTGGTAGAGGTGTTAGAGAGGCCAGCACGGGGTGCTCACCTTGTGGTCTGTATGGGTCCTAATGCCCCAGTATAGTGACCAGGAAACTATATTTTTAAATAGAGTACAGTCTTTCGGATGAGACGTGAAACCGAGGTCCTGACTTTGAGGAGAGACCCCCCCCACATGATTGTAAAGCGCTTTGGGTGTATGGCTATACACAGTAAAGCGCTATATAAATGTGTCATTCATTCATTCATTCATCCATTCAAAGCTCGGTAGACTAGAACAAATTCCAGTAAAAATAAACAAAGTAATAAAAGTAAAGGAGATGAGAATAGAATAGTACACTAGATATGACACTTCGCAGAACAGAACAGAATAAAATAGTAAAATTAATTATATTAGAAATAAACTAGACTAGAACATAATAGGGTACACTAAACTGAACTAGACTAAACCTGCCCAGATTGGACAACTAGAATAAAAAAAAAAAGCTCATTAGACTAGACTAGAACAAATTCCAATAAAATTAAACAAAGTAATAAAGTAAAGCAGAATAGAATAGAATAGTAGATTAGATATGACACTTAATAGAATAGAATAGAATAGAATAGAATAGAATAGAATAGAATAGTGGAGTACACTATATTAGATACCATAATTCACAGAGGCAAACATAAAAGAATAGAAAAATAGAACAGTATAGTATAGAATATAATTGAATGGCAAAATTTAGTAGATTAGAGATAAACTAGAACATAATGGAGTACACTAAACTGGACTAGACTAAATCTGCCCAGATTAGATAACTAGAATAAAACAATACTCAGTAAACTAGACAACAACAGATTACAAAAAAATAGAATAGAACAGAATATAATATAATAGAAGAGTCAATTATCCTTCGTAGAAGTAGCTAGACTAGACTAGAAATTAACAAAGCTTAGTAACTAGACTAGAAGAGATCAGAAGAAAAATAAGCAGTGTAATACTGTACAGCAGTTAACAAGAATAAATGACAACAGAATACATTCAACAGAATGTGAGGTAGACTTGAGTAGACAGACTAGACTTAACTGGGTTTTTGATGTGTTCTGGAGCAGGACTGGATGTGTGACTTACTTTGAGTGAAACGGGGCGGGTTGTCATTGACGTCACTGAGGTGCACAGTGAGAGTGGTGGTCCCTGTCAGACCCCCTTGATGGCCACCCATGTCTCTTGCCTGTAGCACCACCTGGTACTGCGCCTGTGCTTCTCTGTCCATATCAGGGACCGCTGTGCGCACGATACCTGCCGTGAGAGACAGAGACAGGAACAGATCACACAGAGCAAACATCACTTTGCTTTGGCAATACTGAGCAACTTTCATGCCAGTGAGGTAATTAGGTAAAACTGGAGCGAATTAAAAGGAATCACATTGAACATCCTACACCTCAGACTGCTGTCCTGTCCTGAGTTTCATTCACAGAAACTTTAGCAGGATACAGACCTGACTGCTTCTGATGGGTCAGACAGATATTACAGCAGATGGAACTGTCACTTGTTCTTACATTCCAGTGAATTTTGTACATTTATTGTACAGCCATTTATTGTTCATATGCCTTGCAAATTTTAATCTTTGGTTTTCTGTGATGTATTCTAAACCGTCGCTGCTGATCCTGCTGATTTGTGACCAAGATAATTTTATCTAGCTCAGGAACATACAGTAGATGAATTTGCAAAAATGACATATTAGTTTTGAAAGCAAGTCAGAATGTGCTGAAAAACACAAACCAATCAAGACTATTTTGCCTGTGTCATCATTTTACGGCAAAAGCATCTGTGGGGGTAAGGATGAAGGTTGTTTGGTAAGTTTTAATTTTTTTAAATATTTTTGTTTCAACAAGGCTGCATTCATTTAATCCAAAAAAGAAAAGAAAACATAAAAAACAGTAATATTGTGAAATATTATACATATGCAGTACATAATTTGTAAAAACTGAAATGTAATTTATTTCATGCAACTGCTAAACTGAATTTTCAGTATTATTTATATATGAATAGAATGTTCATACATTTATTTGAAATAATAAAAATTAATGCATTCTATTTATATAAAAGTGTAAATTAGCATTAGTTTTAAAAAAGTATTATTAACACTTTTGAATGGTAGTGTGTGTGTTTAAATGTGTGTGTGTGTGTGTGTGTGTGTGTGTAAAATAAAAAAATAATAATTTTGTACATTTTAATGGAAAAAAAACAATATTAAACATGTAAAAATATTTCAAATGGATTATATTTTTGTGTTGAAGAATATAACAGAATCTAGCCAAAATTCATGATCTTGAAAATAGAATAAATACATTAATAAAATACTGTAGAATTCAGTCAACTTCCACTTACAGAATGTAGAAAATCATACAGAGTACAAAAGACAATGTTGACAATTTCAGAAAAAGAATATAATTAATACTATTGAATAGTTACTAGTAATTAAAAAAAAAACATTAGAATATAGTCGATGGATCAGTGTAATAAAAATATTCAACAACAAAACTGAATAAACCTTTTGCAGAATGCAATATTAAACTAAATTATTGTAATAGTGGCAACAGTATGCTTTTAGGTTTCATGATCATTTTTGAGCATTTAAAATCAAGATGACTTTTCAGAATTTCAAGAGTCCTTTCATATTCCACAGGGCCTTATAATTTCACTTGACTGAACAAAACTGACCTGTTGTGAATTCCTATTCCAAACATTACTCAGCCTCATTCCTGCACTGCGACAGATACGTTATGAGCTGAGTGCATGTGTCTGATGATTCTGCTGGACCCCAGCCCAACAAACGTCTTGAAGAAATAACCCTTTCCTTAGAGGGGGGAGGACCACATGTTCTTGATATTTAAATATATAAGAAGTCACTCAACAATACTGCAAGATTCAGAAATACTATTCTTTCCTACTCTTATGAAACTTCCAGATTTGAAATCTCCAAAAACTCTGCATAGCTTTCCGAATAGATCCGCACATATGAAAGTTTATTTTTAAATGATATCAACTAAAAATATATATATAAATATTTTGTTTGTTCTTCACATTTCACAATAGGCTGTTTTGTCCTTAGTGACAATGCAGATAAGTACTTTTATTTTTTAATTTTACAGAGAATTTGTAATAAACGTCAAACCACAATTTAAAACACCAAGTGTATCATGTTGCTAATACAATCAGTACATACTCACGCACAGGCAGCGTCTTTTGGAAACGACAAGTAATAATAGTACTTTTGGTAATAGTACCAAAATACAGAAATTAAGCAAGCGAAAGCAATTACCATGCTGAGACAGACTACTGCAATCATTGTGGCTGCATTGCATTGTTCAGTTTCTTTTGCCTTAGGCTCCAGATGAACTACTGTAGATGATAGCTATACCATATGGCGAAAGAGCACTTTCCAGCACTTCGACCTCTGTGCAGTAATATCATCACTCCTGAAAACTCTACCGCTCCATCTCACTGGGTAACTTTTTGAGCAATGTTGCCGACAATGTGCAGAAATTATCCAGACAGAAATTTGTTAGCTATGCTCAATTGGAAAGTGCCCAAAAACATTGCTTAAAAAACAGTTGCCTGGCAAAAATGCTCAAAAAGTTGTGTATCTGTGTATCATCAGCCTAAGGCTTGTCACCTTTCATTTTCAAATGCACTCATTCCTATTTGCATGTCCTCAATCTGGCAACCTATGAGAGTCGAGTCTAAGGAGGAGGAGCAGGAGAAACAACAAAAAGTACCTATTTCAGCTACTAGCTGTCTACAGTATATTATATACAGTACCATACATTTGATGCCAAGAGTTGATGCAAGCTGTTGGTAAAATTGTCCCTTATAAACTAACCTTGAGAGATATAATATAAAATTCTGCATTTCATCACCCTTAAAAAATGAAAAAAATATTTCATTGCTGATCATAGAGAATAAAAGCGAACGCACACCTAACTGCGGGTCCACAGTGAAGTACTGCTGGCCTTGAATCACTGAATACACAAGTTTGGCACTATTCCCATACGTTGGGTCATCAGCATCTGTGGCTGTCACTTGAATAACCGATGTGCCTAGGGAAAGAGAGAGAGACGAAATAAGAGATATTTTTGACAAACTCAAGGTTCAATGAGCATGTAACCCTTTTCCAAACACAGTTGACAGCAGTCAGAGGGCATTTGCGTGTGTGCAGCCGAGCGCAGTACCGATGTTGGCCATCTCAGGGACGGTGGCGCTGTACGGGCCACCCTGGAACAAAGGCGGGTTGTCGTTGATGTCTTGCACACGGATGATGAACTGGGATGAAGGCTCCAGGGCTCGGCCGGTCTGTCGGTCTGTTGCCGTGGCGATAAGACGGTACTGGTCTTTTTCCTCACGGTCTAGGGGTTTGGTGACGTGGATGTTCCCCGTTTTGCTGTCAATAACGAACACCGAACCGGCCCCCTCACCTTTTAATATGTATTTGGTTCGTCCATCACCTCTGTCCACACTCGAATGAAGCTGGAGGAATGAAGAATATCAGAATTTGTCAGAAAGTCACCAACAAATTCCAGTTTTAGGAAGCCTATACTGTATGCACAGTATAAAATTCCATCATAATTTTACATGATTTATATTGTATTGCAACTATTTTCACAATATTTTCCTATTATTCCCAACTACTTAAAGTATAAGGACCATATAAAGACCCAAGTGATTCTGTAATATTAATATTTATATTATTATTTATTTTTATTATCTATATTTGTTATTTCATTTTATAAAGTAGGGTGATTAAACTGTGTTAAATTCAATTAATATAAAAATTATTATTATATTCTTTCTCAATTTAAACATATTAGGCTTATGACTGATGGTACATAGAGCCTACCATTAAAAAATCATGATTAGTATGATTTAATAAAATAATAATAATTATTATTATTATTCAGAATGGATACATTGACTTTACCTTTTAAATCACTTTTTTTGAATATATTAAGAAAACAGTTATTTTTATTTGTAATACTATTTCACAATATTAGTATTTTTGATCACATAAACACAGCCTTGTATTAGAGACCTCTTACAAAAACATTTTCCCAACCCTAAACATTTAAACTAATTTCTTAAGCCCACATACACATATTTATTTTTTATTCATAAATTTTTGCTGCATACCTGAAAGATGGCAGGTATATCTAGAGTAGACTTTGAGATATGAACAACATTATCCCCTAAATTTATAAAGCATTTCATGCACAGGCGCCACAGAAGGTGTTACCAAAATCTAATGCTATTTTCTCTCTTGGCTAATATTCTTTTCTAAAAAACATCCCGTGAAGATAATGACTTAAGAGACCAACTGGTTTCATGTGAATAAATAACTCCATGAGGTAATGAGATGTGTTTGTTGTTTTCAGTAACTGAGATCCTCTAAGGCCAAACCACACAAATGTAATATACGAATATAAAAAATGATACAGGGAAAAAACTGTCCATAATAAATGAGCAGCATCCTCGATTTTGAAGCCATTGCTAATAAAAAGGCATTTGCCTTTTAATACTTTCCGACAAACTCATAATTGCTCTGGTTGAGCTCTGGGCAGGCAGACTAATCCAGGATCACTGTGAAAGGGCACCTTTCACCAGGGGCTAAAAAAGACCTCTGTATCCAGATATCCAGTGTGTCTGATATGAGGAACACCAGGTGTTTTTGGACTGATAGGGGGCTGATGATTGGCCGGGCAGAAAATTCATTAGCTCAACCGACCAATAAGGTCACAGGGGAACTGTGAGGAACATGAACACGAATGTGCCAAATAAACTGGTAAAACCAAACATGATTTGGCTATGAAGAACACAGTAGGATTCAATCTGCACAGTGTTCACTACATACTGCAGCCTATTTTAAATCTTAATAAGAAAAAAAAAAAACACAGCCTGTCATAACTGCAAATAAAAAAAGAAAAAAGTAGTTATTTTTCATTTATAATCCTAAAAATAATTTTAACTCTTATTAAATAATGATTGATAGTGACATTAAAAGCAGGGTTGATATTAGTTTATATATGGCTATTTATGTACATACACCTAACAAGAAGACTACAAAAAGACAAAAGAATCACTCCATCATTTATTAAATGAGCGCGTTTGAATAACTTGTGCAAACTGATACATTTTTTATTGTTCTCTTCATTAGATTAGCAGAATTTGCTTACTTTAAGAGCAGAAGCTTTTAAATAAATAAACAAATCAAATACAACCACACATTTAATAAAGTATTGTGGTTTTGGTTTTAATGGTGGACGTTTGAGTGTCTTCAGCTTCATATCCATGTGTTTTCACTGTAGGTTTATTCAGTACCTCACAGAGTACAGAGATGTATTTTAAAGAGACGAGGAGCTCCGATTCAAATCCTGTGTAACTACGGTTTGACAAAACAGTTCTGCATAAAAGGAATTTGAATAACACGGTAACAACATCAAATGCCTTTTTTATATCAGTTTTGCATTTGTTAACACTATCGGGTAGGTTTAGAGATGGATTTGGTGTAATAAGCAACAGTCCCAACAGTTTTGGCTGAGTTTTGGCTGAGCTGTCAATGTTGTTACGGCAAAGGATGAAGCTGATTGGTTGATTCTTGTCACATGACCCACGGTGTGCTTGCGGCATTCTAAAAAATGTTTTTGTCTCGATGCGGCACAGACGTGCTTCGTGTTTCTACATGTGAAATAATGTACTTGAGCGCGCAAAAGATGCCACATGTGAACCAAGAAAAAACATTAAACTATTGTACATTGAAGCTAGTTAAATGGGCAATATCTGTTTATCTGCACACTGCAGATGTAGTATGAACAGTATGCTAGTATTGTGACATAACCATTGTCTGGATTTCCCCCTCACCTACACACACACACACACACACACACACAATGGCAGTTTACATGTCCTTCTGGGTTTTCCTCATCTTGTCCTCAGCTGTTTGCCTCTCACCCTCTTTGTCCATCTGTTTCACACTCTCCCTCTCTCTCCATCTTTCTGTTTGTCCATCTGTTTAACCCTCATCTAACACCTCTCTGTTGTGTTTATCCATCCATCTTCCAGTCTTATGGAAGCCTGCACGTTTTCAACAGCTAATATTCTGCCTTTGTCTGCGTCTGTAAGTGTGTGTGAGGGAGGAGAGGAGAGTTTAACGGGAATTAAGTTATTATTTCTAAGCTGGGTCAGGGTGAGAGAGAGAAGTGAGCTGACGGCCAGCTAGAGGGAGCTGAAGGGATTATTCATCCTTCAGTTGGGTTGCTTTCTCCGTCTTATCTTTGTCTTGTTCTCACAGCTTTTTGGAGTAGTACTTTAGTACAGAAGGAGTGTGTGTGTGGTCAGAAGAAGGCTTTGCAGTGGTTTCCCATCCTGTGATCATACTAACACTCGGCATGCTGGGAAACTGAAGTGGGTTGAGGGAGCTTGTGATTAAAGGAGCTCTTAGGTTCTTTCCTCCTGTGTCTAAAATCTCTTCCCCCTGCTTTTAGTCTTTAAACAGTAACAACTTTCTGTCTTTTTCCTTTCTTTTTCAATTTTTTGACTCTCTCTCCCAATCCATTTCTCTGTACTTTTTAGACTTTCACACTGCTTTTTAGACTACAAGACGTCAAACACACTCCCACATCCACAGCAAATATACAACAATACAGACACACAGTTGCCCCTTTGGAGTTCACAAACTAGATTGATAGAAACTTGTCTTGAATGTCTGCAACTTATTCTGGTCAAAAATTGCCCAGTGACCACTTATAGATCACTCTGCTTCACGGCAGGAATATCTGAGCATACTAACATGGAAAAGTTTTTCAATTTTAACATAAATGGTAATGAAAATAGCTAGTTTTCATCACTCTCAATTCTAAATGCTAAATATATTTCAGTGATTTGATATTAAACCTGTAAACTTCAAATACAGTAATTCAGGAAATACAGCGATTATTTTCAGCAACAATTTTGCATATTGAAATGTCAGTGCTATGATATTATTAATTCATATGTTTTAAAGTCCTGGCACAGTACACCATTTGAATTTTGTGAATAATGTGATTAATCGAAAAAAAAAAAAATGTTTTTATCATTACCCAGCGCTAGTTACCCTTTCAGCCTATTCCCACCGACGTTACATATGGGAACTCGCCAGAGAGACCAATTGCCTTTGAGCTTTTCACTACGTGAGTATGAAAGGGCACGAGTGCAGTGCACATGCACGAGGCACACGATGCACCGGTGGCCCGTTGTCGAGGTGGCTGCGAGCAAGGAGCGCCGCCTGCTGCTCAGGGATCGGCCAGAAACACCCGCAGAGCTCCGAAGCATTCCTAAAACAGGCAGCCCGGAGGTGGTGAGGATTGTTCTTTGTGGGATGACGACATCTCCGTCCCCACTCCCGGAGGAGGGCCGTGAGCTTTTGTGCACTCAGCTGCTGCCGGCCTACAGGTCGGCGGTACCCACATTCTCACAGAAAGAGCAATGGTTAATTCAGACAGTACACCTCGGCTATGCGATTCAATTCGCCAGGGACTGCGGCATCCGCTATACCACTGTCCGCTTGGACAGTGATGCCACCGTCCTACGTGCGGAGGTTGCAGTCCTACTGGCGAAGGATACAATTGAGACTGTCCCTCCAGCCAAGATGAGGTCAGGGTTTTACAATCCTTACTTCATCATGCCCAAAAAGAGGGGTGGGCTGTGACCCATCCTTGATCTACGAGGCGTCTCCCTTGAACCTCCCACAGACCCTGTGCAAGATCAGGGAGGACGAGGAGCATGTCCTGCTGGTAGCGCCGTCCTGGCCCTCCCGGACCTGGTTTGCATCATGTTCCTCGCGGCAGCCCCTCCCTGGAAAATCCCCTTGAGGAAGGACCTTCTTTCTCAGGGAATGGGCACGATTTGGCACCCGCGCCCCGATGTTTGGAACCTGCACGTCTGGTGCAGAGAGGTCCGGCAGACCTCTCCGGCCTTTCAAGTGCTGTGATAGAGACTATCTCTCAGACAAGAGCTCCCTCTACAAGGCAGGCTTACACTCTGAGATGGGGTCTGTTCCTCTCGCAGAGAAGACCGATAGAGATGCACGATCGCAGTTGTGCACCCACTCATCGTAAGGTTCCTAAGAGGAGTGCGTCGGGTTAATCCCCCGAGACCACACCTCGTACTCTCTTGGGACCTAGCTGTCGCCCTACAAGGCCTGCGGCAGGTCCCATTCGAGCCCCTCCAGTCACTGGATTTTAAGTCTGATGCTGAAAACAGCGCTCCTGACTGCAATTGCCTATATCAAGAGGGTGGGGGACCTACAAGCCTTCTCTGTCGACGAGGAGTGACTAGGGTTCGGCCTGGCTGATTCTCAAGTTATCCTGAGACTACGCCCTTCCGCGATCAGGTAGTGAACCTGGAAGCTCTGCCCCGAGAGGAGGCACACCCACCCTCAGAGTTGTTGTGTCCTGTACGCATTTTGCGCCTCTACACTGACTGCACTCAGAGCATCAGACCCTCCCAGCAGCTCTTTGTTTGCTATGGCGGACAGCAGAAAGGGAATGCTGTCTCCAAACAGAGGTTTGCCCATTGGGTGGTTGAAGCCATCTCCCTGGCCTATCTACAGTATACCAGGGAGAGACATGCCCCTTAGGACTGAGAGCTCACTCAACAAGGAGTGTCACTTCATGGTATGTGTTGGCTCACGGCGCTTCTCTAGCAGACAGCTGTAGTGCTGCAGGCTGGGCGACACCCAACACCTTTGCCAGGTTTTACGACTTTCGCGTAGAGATTGTGTCCTCCCGTGTCTTCACTGAAGACAGCAGGTGAACAGGAGCCTGGCTGGTATCGGCTTGCTGCACCATTCCCACGGGATCCGTGCACCTTTTCTCAGTGTTCCCTTGAATAGGCGAACCAGAGTCCTCACTGCCCCGCAGTCGGAACTAGACCGGAGTAGCTCCATACTGTGCTCCTACTGGGTCTCCTTCACCCAGTAGGTTGTAGCTACAAATCTGAATGTTCCACAGTCAGCCAAAAGGCTGTGTTTCCCTTCAATTTTATCCATAATCTTTGCAATATATTGAATTTCTTTGTTCCACATGCAGAAACTATGTGTTTAAATCATGTGCTCCGCTCCCCCAACCTTCTGCTTCAGTACAACTGGCAGCCCTGTGGGGCCCCAATTTCGGCCCCCAGGCTGTTGGGGAAGGTTACGTGCAGATCCTCAGCTGACAAACTTGAAACATAGCTCACCTGTAGGTGGGGGGTCTCCGCGTAACACGGCCTCAAGGGTCATGGCCTGTTCCATGGGGTTCCCATATGTAACGTCGAAGTGATTAGACTGAAAGGGTTACGTCTAGGTTATGAATGTAACCCACGTTCCCTGAAGGAGAGAACGGAGACATTAAACTTTCGTGACACAACCCTGAGGTCGCGCTGACGCCAGCTCGGCTCTTCAGCGAAAACCTGAATGTGCACTGCGCTCGTGCCCTCTTATACTCAAGTAGTGATAAGGTGCACCTGAGCGCAATCAAGTGCACACCAATATTCATTGGCCTTTTGTTTGAAGCTCAAACGCAATTGGTCTCTCTTGCGAGTTCCCATATGTAACGTCTCTGTTCCCTCCTTCAGGGAACGTGGGTTACATTCGTAACCTAGAAGTTTTTTTATGTTAAACACTTTAAGCAAATATGTTAAAGGTGCCATAGAATGGAAAACTGGATTTAACTTGGCATGGTTGAATAATAACAGCTCAGTACATGGACATAACGTACTGTGAGTCTCAAACACCATCATTTCCTACTTCTTATATAAATCAAGTGTTTGCAAAAGACAACTGAAAAAAGGTAAAATTCCAACACAACACAGACTGTTTCGTAACAGTCTAGAGGCGTAATAGTTACGCTCACCACATTTGCATAT
>JAUMHQ010000089.1:16311360-16328897 GCA_032361165.1 Enteromius paludinosus | reverse complement strand
TTTAACGCTAATCAAAGAACCGGCTTTATTGATGAGATGCGCATAATATATCGTACGATACATATCGTGCAGCCCTAGTTGCCACAGCCACTGTACCTCAGCTGAGCTGCTGGGCCTAGCTCGCCTCCTCAGTGAAAACATAAATGATGCATGCAATTAGTGCATGCCAATGCCCATTGGCTTGTTTTGTTACACTCGAAGTAGGTTGGTCTCTCTGGCGAGATCCCAATTCGTCACCGACGTGACGTCTCTTTTCTCTGTTGTTCCCTGATGTTATTAATTATATACTAACAATTGTTATAAATAATTGTGTTTATATTTTAATTAATAATAGTAATTATAAGGGCTATTAATTATTTAAAGGGATTTCAAATTGCCCTTTCCCTTTGTTGCAGGCTGCATAGATCCCTGAGGTTTCAAAGAGATACCAAAAGAGAAATTCTTTATAAAAGCTGTGACTTGTCCACACCCCCCTAAAACAGCTCATTTGAACAAGTCTCCATTTTTCTACGTCACAGAGTGGGGGGCATGTTTTCATAACACTGCCCAAATGTTTATGCAAATAAAGAAGGCGGAGCTATTATTCTCGCTGTAGTTGATGTCTGTTGCTGGACAAGCTGTGTTCATACTTTGTTTGTGCTTTCAAAAGAGGACACAACTAGAAACCAGTGTTAAGTTGTATTCACAACACTGTTATAGAACAGTTCAACACAAAATACTAGAGTGTGTTCAGTGCATTTATGGAGGAATGATTCCTAAAACCTGGAGAGTAGTCTATGCTGGCTGTTCACAGAAACTATAAAGTGGAGCAATTCTACCTCTGCAAGAACAGTCTGGCACTTCTGACTCACAACCTTCAAGTAAGTTATGTTTTCTTATTAAAAGAACCTGCTACTTACTATTCAAACGTGAGTTTTGAGCAGTGAAGGGTAGTGCTTGTTGTTTTGTAATTTCTCTGATCACAAATGCAGACATGGAGTTATGTTTATGAGGTTTGATGCAACGTAATGCTTAAAAAGATATTATATATAAAGTAATGATAATCAGTAATTACGTTTCCACTGGATGCAACCAGTGCTTGGTCTGTAATGTGTTTTATTGTTTTTTGTGTTATAGCGCTGGGACAATGCATCACGTTGTGATTAGGGGTGTAACATTTCCACCACATGCTTGGATCACAATTCACTAGATAGCTGACCAATCAGAGCACACTTTGCTTTTTTAGAACAATGAGCTTTATACAAATCGACCCGTTTCAGGACGGTGGGGCTTAGAGGAGAAAAAAAAGCATATAATTTTAAATTTTTTTTTAATTGTTAAACCACATAAACACATTGCATTCCACAAAATAATGTTCTTTTTAAAACCATCATATGACCCCTTTAACAATTATTAAGAATATTATTTAATTACCATATTGATAGTATCAAAACATTTGGGCCAAATTGTTCAGTTCTAAGCACAGCAAACCTTGATTTATTTATTTATAATCACATTTTAAATTTCAATCAATTTATTTATCTGGAAGATTGCCTTTATTTATTTATTTTTCTCAAACCGTGCAGCCCTAACTTCACTATGGTACTGCCAAATTATTTTAAGGATTTACATGAATGCTCCGTTTTAAAAACCTAATGAGCTATCTTACTGTCTGCTTTGCATCCTTCATAAAATGGAGCGTCATTAGTGTCTGTTTTGGAATGCTCTAAATAGGCAGCATTTACAATTATGACACTTTTTAGTATTGAAATTAATATAAATAAAATGTAACCATATTTACAACACTTACAATTACATATGTGCATATATAAATGTAAAACAATACTCACTAGTTTTTTCATCTTAGTTTTCAACACTTCATTCCTGCATTCTGTGATTGCCAAATAAGGATGCATACAACGTTGGCTTAAAAATTGCTCAAAGAAGGTATCTTTTGGAACAGACTTCATGTCTCGAAGGTTCTTATGATGCGGCCCACGTATGCAGCTCGCTAGGTTTTGGAAAAGAGCCCCAGACTTCTGATGACCTCCCGTATTCTTCAATTGTTACTACATCAAACCATTTATAATTACCACATCCTAATCTACATTTTGGATTTCATACATTATGTGGGCGCATTATGAATCTTCTTAAAAGAAAACAGTTTTAAGACATTTGTGAGGATTTATTCAGAAATTCATCACATGAGGAAGTTTAATTAAGTACTCTATTTAAGTACACAAGTCTTTGAGTCCAATTTCATAAATGCTAATTTTCCCAAACAATGATTTTGAATGTTTATCTTAAATTTTAGTCATTTTCTTCCTCCAAGGAGTAAGGTCGCACTAAACCGTCAGCTCTATATACACAATCCATTATCCAAAATAATGGTTCAGTGTCTTTCATTTTAGCAGGTTCATGCTCAGTTTTATAATTGCTAGTTGACCAACTATAAACACTCTTTATTATAAAAATAATCATATGAATACTTGCACATCGTCCTTTCTGGCATTCAGTGTGACACTACACCCTGCCAGACATTGACAAGCTCTTGTTCTTGTTTAAGTTCAACATCTATCTAGACTTTATATGAGAGAATTTGTGTATCAAAATGTGGCAACTTGCGCCGGTGTCTCCACTAGCATATCATGCACTCATACACAGATGTTCACTACAATAACGGAGACAATCAGAGCAGCTGGTGAGGTTGTAGGTTCAAACCCCTTAAGCCTTGATGAACTATCCACTATTGTTCCTGCACAGCTTCATGAATCATGAAGTACAACCATGTGCCTTTGATCAAGACAGTTAACCTCAGGTCCTTCTTACAGGACTCAATCTGTAAAAAGTGACCTAAAGATACTGAATACGACTGGAGCTACTAATTAATAAATGAGGAGCCTATGGTGCGCTGCGAGCCCGTGCGCTCCGGTAACCGGTCACCGGTCACTAGTGCGCGCGGATCCATCTGTCAAGAAATTCAGCCGAAGCGAAAGCAAAATATCTATTTCCCAAATGTATCCACATGAAACGCGTCCAACCTGCACACATCAGCGAGCATCTGTGCTTTTCCTCAGCACATGTCGAGTATGGAAACACCGTAAGTGCCTAGATACCCAGCGCATGTTTCCGCTTTAATAAGTTTGATCACGCTGATGATATATGCGTGCTTTTAGCCTATTACGTGCAACCTGCCGCTTATAAAAACACTAAATCTTACCTAAAGGAAGCCGTTTGAAATGACAGCTGGAGAGTCTTGTGTCTTGTGTTGGTGAAGGTCTGAGAGACAGACACACGCACACTGAGGAGCGCATACTGTTCTCTCTCTCGCGCGCGCGCTCTCTCTCTCACGCATCACTATGAGACCTGCGCGCGCATACTCCAAATAAAATTAAGCTTTTTATTTCTTACATTTCTGACAGGATATAGGCATTTTTGTAGATAGATAGATAGATAGATAGATAGATAGATAGATAGATAGATAGATAGATAGATAGATAGATAGATAGATAGATTACGTGAGGCATGTTAGTTATATTTACTTAGTGTATCTCTTCGTTGCCTACTGCGTTGATTTAATTAATTTATTTATTAACTCCCAAGTTTTGTTTTGGTTTTATACAAATTAAAATGTTTGTTCAGTGAGAAAAAGTAATGCTTAAGTCCACAGACCATTTATTCTAGTCAGATTATAACAGTTAGATGGCGCCAATCGACTATTCAAACTTCTTACGTAGCTATTCCACGTTCTACCATGGGCGTACATTTCATCTAACAGTAGGGGGAGACAGTAAACACAAAAGTACTCACAAGAAATGTTTGAAGGGCACACAAATAATACAATCAAATGTCCCCCCGTCCCCTCTGAGATTTACGCCCATGTAGCATATTCTAGAATGTGCGTTTAGGAGATCGGTTTCCCGGATGGATTCACTTTTATGTTGAGAAGTACATTGCATATTGGCAAAACCAGAATTAGCTATTCCGTACAATATCGTGGTCCAATTACACAATCTTTGAGCTATTATTTTGTTGCTTACAGTAAAATATTCTGATTACAGCACTAACAGATTCTGTCTTCCAGAAACTGAGGTAAAAAGAAACAGAACAAACCACTATCACGGTTACACAGAACAGGAAAATACGACACTATTGCCTATACGAATTCAACGTACTGTACAGCCAATAATTGGCGTAACAATTCACTTCTTTAAATATAAATCGAAATTTCCACATAAATCATAAGACCATTTCTGCTTTCACCAACTTTGACCTAGTGATATAAACACTAGAGACCTGAATAATATAGAAGGGTGGACTTGGCCCACCAAAATCAACCACTCTAAACACCTTAGCAACTGCATAACAATGCCATGGCAACCACCCACAAATGCAGTGAAGGCTCTGTAAAAGCACCACTCACATGTTTTTAAGGAAATGTCTACATACTCATCCACAAATGACCTAGATGCAACAGTGTCTTTAACACACACACACACACAAACCCATTTATTCCAGTAGAAGAACAGTAATGGATACAAATCTATAATCATTCATCTTAATCTTGCTCTCAAGTTTTACTGCCTTGAAATTTAAAGTCTACGAAACGCTTAGATTTACAAACATAAAATCCCATTCCACTAATTATCTGCCTGTAATGGCTGAATAATTTCCGCCAGTAATTTAAACACAACAAAAAACTTTCTTGTAAAAAATAAAAATCTATTTACAGATGTAATGCAGAATAAATGTTTAATGGTTTCACATGCATGATCTTGAGCTTCATGCTGCTCAGTTTCATAGCTTTGAAGTTTAAATTCTGTTATTAGATTTATGTTCCACCTTAACATAAAATCACATCCTAATTATCATTAGTGTTCCAGAATTTACCCGTCATGATGCTTATTAAATGATTCTCAACAGTAATTTAAACATGAGAAAGTTTGTTCTATTTGGAGATTTACAGGGCCATAAATGTTTAATATTTTGCTTGCATATTCTTGATGCTGCTCTTTTTGTGTTTAGCCAAAATCGAAGCGTAATTGCCTTTTAATTGCCCAGAAGTTTATAGTCTGTCAGAGGATATTGCTTGGGAGTTTCAGCGCAGTACATCAAGAACTTTATGCGGAAAAGTTTCCAGTATCGCCTAATAATCTACTTGTAATACCTTATATATACACAATGATGAATGTGTGCCATGTAAACTGTGACCCGGGTTCGTAAATGGGTTCCCACATGACCCACAATACATTGCTGTCAGCTCATTTCCCTGCGAGTGTAATTTCAGCAGAGATCCAGCTCCAATCTGTTTATTTCTAATTTTACCGTATACATAGAATAACTATGACTGGGAGAATATTTGCCTCGCATGCAACCCCAATAACTGGAGAAGATGAATGCATGGCATAGTACTTTCATACCTGCGAGTCTGTGTGTGCGTTCATTACAACGCCCCAGTTTAGCTGCCTCCTCTCCTCTGCCGTTGATGGTATCTTATTGTTACCAGGTGGCTGCCAGTGACAGGAGCATTGAAAAACTGCTGACAATAAGCCACGGCTCAAAGGAAAACGCGAAAAAGGAGGACACACAAGCAGTGTGGTTCTTCCTCGTGAAGGCGTAGGGGGTGAGGAAACTGTGTTAGAAGGGAAAGGAACGAGATCCCCAGGGAAAAGTTCCAACAAGTTCCTGTGCTTTAGATGATGGTTCATAAACTACCATCATCCTCGAGGGCCCAGTGAGCCCAAGCTGAACTACTTCAGAAGTGCCAATAAATGAAAAAGTGAGAATTAGAGGAAAGTTTGGCGAGCCGAGGGGTGTAATGGAGACCGATGGACCATGGGAAAGAAACCCCCCTCCCTGAGGAAGAAGTTAGGTCTCCTGTGAAAGATCTCTGTCATTCACACTGAGAGGGTTTGTGTGGCGTCGTACTAAACAGCTGTGGAAAATGAGCACTCATTGATTTCATGCATATGGCACCCACGCATGTAAACACAAACACACACACACACACACTGAAGACTCCTTCACTACAACACAGCCATCCTAGCGTAACAAAGCCACAGGGAATAAAGCATTCTTTTCCGTTCTAATTTAAGAAATTCTCTCATTTAACGCAGTGTATTACACCCGATTGCACGCATCAAACGATTATCTTTGCATCACGACACCAAGACCATTTTTCCCCAAGAATCTGAGTTATTTGATTTGCCGTGAAACAGCATTCCCCCTGAGCACAGATGTGACAAAGAACATCCAGCGACATGAGATTTTAGTGTAAAACAGGAAGAACAAGGCTACAGATGGACTGCAGTGTGTCTGGTGAGCATGCTGTTATACTTAAGCAAGATCCTGCAGCGTGAATATTATATTTTAGGATAGGCACGGATCTGTTTATTACTGTACTGCCTCCTGTAATTGAGATTAATGCGGTTCAGTGGGCATAACAGGAAATATGCCAACATTTTAATCTGATCCTCTGTGCCAGGTGTTGACTTTTCAATAGCAAAGTAATAGGAAACTTCTGATTCTGCGTACAACTACAAACTGACGTGCTCTTAACCCACTTGCAACACATAAAAATAGATTCCTTTTCTAGTTGAATTAGTTGGTTATGTAGACAGATTTGCTGCTAATCCCCAAGGGACAAGCAGCTGTTTCCCTCCTTTTTTTTCCCTAGCACAATTGTGCCCTCTAGTGACACTGTCTTGAAAAATAGCATAGCACAAAATGGACGCATGAACAAGCCTCAGCATAACGTTACAGTTCAGATATGTAAAAATTAGTTGATGATACTAATGGTACAAATAATCATTTAAAAACTAAATGCAGTGACTAAATCAATATCAATTCAATTATTAATATTTTTCCAATACAATAAAAACATTAATTAAACTTAAAAATTGTTATCTAAAAACGATATGACTAAACAAACGAGTCATTATATACCCCTGTATATTTCATAATGTGAAATATACCAAAAAGCATTGAAGTACCAAAGCCTTTTCTTCAAATAACGCAATTAAATCTATCTAATCTACTATCCATGTACTACAAAGATTCGTAAAATCCATTTATGAAGTGTATGCTGTTGGATATTTTAAATCATTTATATTTAAATACTGGCAGGCCATACTTTCGAAATATATATATATATATATATATATATATATATATATATATGTATGTGTGTTTTAAACACTGAACACTATAATGATGTGAACATACTTAGATATCAACACCTATTATGCTGGTCTCAAGGTGATGTGGATCCGTAAACATTTAGTTAACGTTTCTGGGCAACTTTACGTTCGGTGCATTTCATATTATTTTTAAGGTTCTGCGCAGGTTTTGCGCAGGGTGGGTGCGCACGAATACACATCCGCGGTCTTATTATCAGAGAAGAGCCGTAAAAACATTATTGTGTTCATCTCTGTCGCGCGAATTCTAACGTTACAGATCAGTTTTACTCAATAAACGAACAATGAGTGATCATCCGGTGACTAGCAGATGAGCCAAATCTGATCGTCGCTGAAAGAAAGAGGCGAAATTTCGGCTATTTTGTCAGGTGAGTGAGTGAGCTGAAAGACATTCAAGACAAGACGCAGCAAAACCACCAAATATAATATATTTGTTCAAGTAACCCAACCGATGATAATAATGTGTGGTTTTATATGCTTGTAGTTTATTAATCGATCACTTGAAACAGTTTAGGGGCTGTATTTAATGTGAAATGAGGCTGTGTTTTGGTCAGGGGTGTTGTCCTGTCTACAGGCCTCAGTCTGATCTATCAATGATCTGATCTCAACATCAGCACAGGCAAAGCCTCGGAAATGTTACCCGTTCAGTGCGTGTAGTTAGACTTTTTATTAATACGATACCTAAAAGTATACATGCGTAGATTTCTGTAATACTTGTCTGATTTGTTGGGGGATTTGGGCCTGTAATGCTATATAAACAATTTCTCCGTTTAACGGCTCGGCGTAACCCGTTTTGTTTCAAATGTGTAGCTATGTTTTTATCATGAGGATATATATTAATATTGATTTTATTAAATATAAGTACATTTTCTGTATCTGACTTTTTTTTTTTATCAGATACTAATACATACAATTATATACGTATTATATTTTTAGTGTAACGTTTGATAAATATGTAAACATAACTGATTATTTATGGCTAATATTTAGCTATTTAAAATCTGAATCTAAATGTTAATCTTGTTATTGTATCCTTAAAATAATTTTGTTAATATTATTGCTGCTTTTGCAGTCTATAGGATTTATTTTATTGATTTAAGTTGATGCATTTTAAATGTTAGTAGTTTAATATTAATATTTAATTGTATCATTTAAAAACTATTTATTTGTAAAATTGATTTTTCCAACGTGCCAGGCCTATTAGTTTAACCTTTAACAAATATAACTGATTCTTTATGGTTGGTGTCCAAATAAATGTTTGCAAAAAATATATTTTTGTTAGTGTTATTAGTAATAACAATTTGTTTAACACAGCCTAATGTAACAAAAGTAATGTCTGATATTCTAGTGTATTCTCTACCAGCATCATAAAATGTCCCGTAAATGGTTTGGCTGTTAAGGATTTGGGTCATGATTTATTTAGATCATCTCTGCGTCTTATTTAGGACGGTTGCCATTATGAGCGCACACAGGTTGACGTATGAAGCCAGACGGTTATGTTTGAGTCAGTTTTCTAAATCTATAATAGTAAACAAAGATTTGAGTGTAAGTAAAGAACAGCGTCCAGTAGTACAGCTGTGCTTCTGGTTACGATTAAGTAAAAAAAATGTCAAATATTAACAGCTCTTTTTTATTTCATCATATTGACATGTTGTGTATTGATAATGCATGAATTGGCACCCTTTCTTGTACAGTTAAAGTAATACTTGTCAGATGAGAGACTGGAAATGCTAGAGCTTTAATCAAACAGAGCAACAATGAACAAAGAACTCAAGCTAGCACTGTTTACTCGTGACTTTTGTCGACTTGGGCAACATAGTTTGGTAAACAGTGCCCTGTTTGTCACGTCTGCTTACTTCTGCATACTGCTGATGTTAGCTCGTGTAGGCAGCACATTTCTCCAAACTAGTTTTCGCCTGCATCTTTTAATGTGAAATCTTTTTGTTTTTATTATCTTCACAGCATGGCTAGTTGCGGCGAGGTTAATCTTTCCGTGGACTCACTGACTTCTGGTAAGAAGGTGAGTGGGGAGGCAGTGACGGAGGGAAGTCCATCTCCTTCGTCTCCTTCGTTGCCCATTCCGGAGTGTGCAATCTGCCTGCAGAGCTGTGTCCACCCTGTACGCCTGCCATGCCGCCATATTTTCTGCTTCCTATGCGTGAAAGGAGCTTCCTGGCACAGCAAACGCTGCGCTTTGTGTAGAGGGGAAGTGCCTGAGGACTTCCTGGAGCGACCCACTTTGCTCTCGCCCGAGGAGCTGAAGGCTTCGGCGACGGGCGGACGCGGGACGGGGACTGGTGGCCACGCCTGGTACTACGAGGGGCGTAACGGATGGTGGCAGTACGACGAGCGGACAAGCCGAGAGCTAGAGGACGCGTTCAACAAAGGCAAGAAGAGCGCCGAGATGCTGATCGCTGGCTTCCTGTACGTGGCCGACTTGGAGAACATGGTGCAGTACAGGAGGAATGAACACGGCCGCAGGAGGAGGATAAAGAGGGATGTGGTGGACATCCCCAAGAAAGGTGTGGCCGGATTAAGACTCGATCCAGATCCCAATCTCAGTCCGGCATCTGGTTCAGGAACTGTTCCCGTTGCAGCGCCTGCAGTTGCGGATTTAAACGGAACGGTAGATGGCGCCACAGCAGAGCGAGAGAGTTCAGCGGACGGAGCGGACACTGGAGTTAGCGGAGGACGTCCTCAAGCAGTCTTTGCTTCTGCTCCCGTAAGGCCACCAACTGTGTTGGGAGGTCACCTGACCAGCCCTGCTTCCTCCGGCGATATTCAGCTCGTGCAGGCGCTCTCCCAACTCAACATGAGCCCCGGTGATCAAGAAACGGAAGAGGAAGACGCAGACGATGAAGACGATTCGGCCGGTCCGGACGCCTCGGTGTACGAATCCGAGTCCGGCACGAGCGAGGATGAAGATGAGCAGGCTGGGGACGAAGGTGCAGAGGAGCACACAGAAGGCTCCCAGGGTAGGCATAGACTGCATCAGTTGGACAGACCGCCCCCTGGTGGTGGCCCGGCGCATAGCAGCGATCGCTCTGGGTGCCCCGACGGTCAGTGCACCGTTACGAAGGTCTGACCGCAGCACAACTACAGAACTCCTACCCAACTCCCACTAACCAATCTCTGAAATGCAAAAAAAAAACAAACGAACCGTTCAAATCAAGGAAACGCAGTCTTGGATAAAGGTGGAGGCTTTGGGGCGGATGGTTTTAGTGTAAGAATAGTGCTTGTCTTTCTCTTTCAGTCTTAGAGGACTGTACCAGGGCTGTACTCTTTAATGGAAATTACAGGCAAAACTACAATAAACGTGCTTTTAACATGCCTAGAATACCGTAAATCGGTCCGACCATTACACTTTCATTTACATGAATGTAATTGAAAATTATTTTTCACAGTTAAACTACTTTTCACCCTGACATTAAAAGAAAAGAGCATAAGGTATATTTTGCACAAGCCTTTTGTGACCATTAAGTGTTTTAGGCTTTTTTATAGCAGTTATGCACATTTCATGCTAAACACTCAGCACTCTTCATTTCATTGGATTCTTATTACTGTGCTACAGAAATGTATCTAAAATTAGTATTTATTATTAATGCATTAATGAGAATTTACTTAATTGCATACAATTTCACAATGCAAAGAAACCTTAATGATATAGTAAAGGCTTCAACTTTATGTATTTTAATTTCACTTTACTTTGATATATGACCCAGACATGCTCTTCAGGTTCCTGTTGTCCAGTGAGATTTCATTACATCTAGAATGGCTCAACACCATTATCCATTGGTTATGGAGTCATACAGTAATAGTGTGCTGTGGTGTAATGAAGTTAAAATCTTCTCATAAAAACACGCCATACCAGCTTTTACCCTGAGGCTTCTGTGACGGCATTAGAAAATAATTGTAACTTTATACACTGTTTTAATACTGATAAAATAGAATTGCATCCCTTGGTAGGAAACCCTTATGCATTGCATCTTTGCCTGACGTTATATTTTGCAAACAATATTTTGATTGAAATGTAGAACGTTTTGATATGCACCATCTAGATCTACAACAAGTGGTAAGAAAGCTTTTTAGGTTTTTTGGTGAAATGAAAAGCATTAGATGCAAAACCAGCGTAATTTCAAATGCAAAATCTAACGAGAAAAGAATTTATTGTAGTTTTGCCATGGATTCCTCTTCAACACGCTCTAGTCGTTAGAAAACCATCAGTCATCTTACATTTACTACTTCTAGTGTTTCATGATGTGAGGTTTAAAACTCTTTTAACGGCGTGTGTGTGCATTTGCGTTTCTTTTTAAGCAACTTGTCTTTATTCTTCTGTCTTATCTTGGTGTGCTTTATCTGTTTCATGGATTTGCATGTGTTGCTGTGAGCGAGGATGGAGCCCTGGACTATGGCGCTGTGAACTCTGGGAAAGGTCGAGTTTTATCATATTGTAATTTCTAGTTGTAAAGTAGTCCTAAGACTGCAGCACACCGAGTGAGTGGTTTTCAAGCATAGGTGTCCGATTTGAAGTTTTTTGAAATTTTAGTGGTATTTTCAATCCTGCTAATTCTCATCTCCATTTGTTCAGGTTCTTTGTTGTCCGCAAAACGATGAAAACTAAAAGTAACAATAACTTCTTTTTGGTGTATTTTTGTTTTAACTGTATTGTTTTGTTACCAGGTTTATCTGAGAAATAAAGTGTTGTCTGTTACCTGTCAGAGATCGAACTGTCCTCGTGTATATTTTTTCATTTAAAGGTTCACTTTAGCTAGTAGAATGTAGCTTAATTAGCATTTTCTGGTCTACCAATATTATGCATAATCTAAACATGCTATAACTGGAATTAGCCACCAAAAGACAACTGATTCGCAGTTTGTTCAACTTCTGAATACGTTTTCTTCTAAAAAGGTTTGAACCAGAGGTGCTATTAATATATCTGTACTTCTGTATAGGAATAGTTCCTGAATTGTGCTCACTTTTTTATGAACTAATTAAATCTTGTGCACCCTGACTCCCAGAAACTGTTCAAAGCCAGATGATTTGAGATTTTTGAGAAAGTTTTTGCTGTACTTTTGTTCAATGCACAGATTCAACTAGTTGAAGGTGATCTACAATCCGTGCTGGGTAAGATTTCCACAGAGACCTCAGACTCTAGACGGAGTCCGATATTTCCCCACGCATTTTTCAGTTATTTTTGTATTTGTCGTTCTTTTCATCAAAAAGTATGAGATGGGCTTGAAAAAGCTGAAAACCAACCTAAATCATTTTTTTTTATGACAGACGAAAGTTTCGGAGGCAGGCTGTGAAAGTGAGGTCGTATTTATTTTTCAACATGCGAAATGCACTGGCATTTAAGATGAAAGCTATGGTCCAAACCAGTCTCGGCAATTCGTACATATTTTACGAGGTGGCTAATTCGTACAAATTCATACATTTTTTGCTAAATCAGACATATTTTACGAGTAGCCAATTGTACGAATGACCTACACCTGACCTCGACCCTAAACCTACATGTCACTGGGGTTTAGACAAATCGTACAAAATCTTACGAGTGAGGTTGTGCGAATTGGCACGAATTTGCCACTTCGTACGAATTGGCAGGGAGACTGTGTTGTATGGTCATAAACTTACGCATGTGACAAATATCTTGCTATAATTGACTTAGCAATAGTAAAAATGAAAGTTGCTTTAAATTAAGTAACCCTCAGAGTATCTGAAATATAGATAAGATTTTCTCCATCAGAACAGATTGGAAATTTAGCATTACATTTAGATGCTGACCAGTAGATCCTCTCCAGTCAATGGTAAAATAATAGCACATAATCTGTAATAATGCTTCCTCCAGTTAAAAGTACATCCCCTGTTGTGACACCACGGATTGTGACGTGTGACGTTTAGACTCCCATTCTGACAGCACCCATTTACTGCAAAGCATCCATTGGTGATAAAATGATTTAATCCATAAAAGTCTGTTCCAGTGGAAAAAATAAACTCATCCACATCTTTGATAACCGGAGGGTGAATAAATATTCATTGAATTTTCATTTTGGGTGAGCTATTCCTGTAAGTTGTTACGTAATGTTTACAGGATTACAAGTTTTAGGCCAAATTCTTACAATTATTTTACAGCCTTATCCTGATTTGATTTGATTGTTGTTGTGTTGCTTTTAAACCATTTTTGTTTGCTTTACAGAGCTCCATGTTAGTTTGCTCTGTTAGGTTGCTCTATGCTAGTTTACAGTTTAACACATGCGTGTCAAATGATTGATTTTCAGATAGACCAAATTATTAATGATTTTTCCTAGACTGTACAGATATCTAATTCACAACACAGTCTCACAACCAATTCCTACAAGATGCAAAATTCGTGCTAATTTTGTACAATTTGTCTAAAACCCAGTGACAGGTAGGTTTAGCGGCGGGGTTAGGTTTAGGTCATTCGTACGAATTAGCCACCTCGTAAAATACGAACAAATTGCCGTGAGATCAGGTTGCTAATTCATTCGGCATTCTCCAGAATAAGTTCCCATCCAGACAGCTCAGAAAATTGTGTTTTACGTTCTCAATGCCCTAACGTGTTCTTTAAATGTGCACTATAGCAACTTGTTTATCCTCGAAAGCTAACAGACAGGGACTTAAAACCACAAGGTTTTCAGATCAGTTCAAATTTGTGCAACTGACACATCATGCTATTTGTGTTACAGAATGGGAAAGTGGGATTGTGACACATATAGGGACATAGAATATAATCGTGACAGTCTCAGTGATCAGTATTATGGTGAGGGTATCGTTCTAGTCTTTTGACACAGTGGAGTCCGAGGTGCATGAACCTAGGCGTCTCCCAGGACAGACCCCTGAGGCACTCCAGTAAACTTGTTAAACTCTGCAGTGACCCAAATGACACACCCGTTCTCTTGTCCGCCAGACAGACATCCGTCATTGCACCTCTATCCCACCACTACAGGGGGTATGGATTGATGGATCTACAGCACCATCTCGCTCCTTGAATAGCAAAGGGAATGTTTGTATAGTCGCTGTCCACCTTCATAGCTTCAACCAAGTTTGGCAGCCTGATATTTCAGGACGAGCTTTGGACCTTTAGGGTCTTACTTTAGGGGTTGAACGTGTATTTATTGTGCGTGTGGATGTGGGCGTGTATTTAAGGACAATGTCCTGTCACTGGCTGGTGGTATTTAGCAAACATGTTGGCTCCGTGTCTGAGATGATCTCATTCGGTAATGTCTGTGTAATCATTAATAACTTTCATATGACACCTCACTGTGCTGATGACATCTCAGCTCATTTTCTGCTGTGCTCTGGACACGGCGCCGGCAAGTATGCATGGGTCATTCCCCTGGATCAGATCACAGTCTGCTTTTTAACCGGTCGGCGGTTTTAAAAGGCATGATATCCAGGGTAAAAGGCTGTCTATTTGCTAAATTTTAGGAACTGCAAGTGAAGTTCACAAATTACAACAAACAGCAAGTACTGTAACACATTGAATGCGACATAAAATAATGTTTCCATGTAAAATATGTTACCTTATGTTTATATCTTCATACACCTCCGGTCCCCTTACATAGAAGTCTCCATCATTTTTACAGTAAGACAAACTGACCGCGTTTCGTTACTGTGTTGTTCATACAAACACAACATTGACACAATGATGAACAAGTAACAATAATATTTGCAATAACATATTGATTTATTGATTAATGAATAAATATAATTCATAAATTCACCTTTGTGAATAAACTTCATTGCTGTCTCAGACAACATCTAAATCCTGTATCGGCCACTGTAGCTTCTCTAAAGGGAGGTTTACTTCCATGTCTGTCACTATGGCATTTCTATTCAGTGTCAGAGATCTTAGCATTAGTCTCTAATAAGACTGGGCACAAACATGATGTAATGTGTGGTGTATTATTAACTTATTGTCATGCACTGTGCAACACACTTATTCTCCGTCTTTATGTTTCATCCATTTTCTTCACTGCTAAAGAAACTCTTAAGCGTCTTAAAAGTCCTTGTCTGTATCCTAACAATTTCAGACCTTAAAGTAAAGATGCTTTCTAAATTGCTTGATCTCTAGGATCCCACATTTCTAAGAATTTGTTATGAGCAACGCTTTGCTATGCCTTGAATCATGAGCTTTTCCAAGCCTTCTCCATGCTTTTCTCCTCCCGTCATTCTTATACAGGTAAAACTGAATTTCAGCCACCCAAAGAATGCTTTTCCAGAAGTGGTCTGGCTTTTTAGATGTTCTGGTCTTGTTTGCACCTTGTAGTGAACCCTCTGTATTTGCTCTGGTGAAGTCTTCTCTTGATTGCAGACTTTAGAGACACATCTTTCTCCTGAAGAGTGTTCTTCTCTTGGCTGGATGTTGTGAAAGGGGTTTTCTTTACCATGAAGAGGATCCTCCGATCATCTCGTTGTCTTCCATAGACAGCTCAGAATGTACCAAACTGTTAATTTGGCCACTCCTGATGTTCCTCCTATCTCTCTGGTGGATTTGTTTTGTTTTGAAGCCTAACAATTGTCTGTTTCACTTGCATGAAGAGATACTTTGATTGCATGATGTGGGTTCACAGCAACAGCTTCCAAATGCAAATGGCACACTTAGAATCAAATCACAGCAGAAAATCAACAATCATGACTGTATTTGAGTCAGGGCTCTCAAGTTTTAGCAAAAGTTTGGAGTGAGATTTGATCTGCTATAGGGGAGGAGCCACAAAATATTTGCACAGCAGCCCCTCTGGCCCATCCAATTCTCTGAAGTTATTGCTAGCAGTTTTGAGAGTTCGCGCTTCCTCATAATCAAGAAGGATAAAGTTTAGCATATGTGGCATACTGTCCAGGGGGCGAGCCGGGAGGACGGCGGACACTGAACCCTAGAGGCTTGAACCCTAGCTAGGGCTAGAGCTCGGGGTCCGGCTCGGTCCTTTCATGCCCCCCGGAAGAGAAGGCGCGAGAGCAGCTAAATGGTGGAGAAGGGGTGGAGGAGGGATGCGTAAAAGGCGGCGTGTGGAAGGGGTAGAAGGGGATTTGATTGGGCAGGTGTAATGAGGAGATTGATTGGGTGATGCGGTGCCAGCTGTGAATAATCGACCGCGCTCCTACTCGAAATTAGTTTATTTGCAAAAACTTCACTTAATTTGACTTATTGTTCATAAATGATCAGCACAAATATGAAGTATAACAATTGATAAATCTGATAAGAGACAAATTCATCCAAATGAAATAAATAGCTTTATATATATATATATATATATAAAAAAAAAAATACAAATGTATCAAAAATAAACAAATAAATTTGGTGCCAAAAGAGCCAACTTAAGAATCTGAAACTTTAGAAAGAATTTAGTACGGATGTGGCAATATTTCCCAGCAGCAGCTCACACTATCTTCGATCACAGGCAACAGATTTTGTCCAGGAATCATAAAATTAAGTAATACACATAAATAAATAATGAATGGATTACCTACCGCTTTCTTCATTATTGCTCTTTCAAATTCCACTCCGTGTGTGCGTGCGCGCGCCCATGTTGCCTAGTAACGAACGACAAGCTGGCACATCGTATGTTTGCACCTCCTCTATTAATTGTATATACAAGTTATAATTATCTCTTTTCAGTGTGAGAAATACAAGATGTGGCGTGAGAGCGTGTGAACTGGCTGAAATGCGTGTGTCTCACGGTGAATGCGAGAGCCCTGTATGTAATGCAGTGGGCACTAGAGACTATGCTTCTTCAGGATATGCTGTGAATGTGTGTGTGTGTGTGTGTGTGTTGTTTTTATGTTGCAGTATTGTTATATTCCCACTGAAAATAAAACCAACAACAAAAAAACAACATCTTGCTCTTTCCTTGCTACAGTATCAAACACTCTTTTTCTCTGGTGTTTAGATCCTTGACAGTTTTTAGTTTTTTTTTATCATAAAGGTGTGTAACATCACCAAATGATAATCAAGTATAATAATCATGCTTTCAAACATTTTTGCCCAATAGTTTTCCTTGGTTGGACAAAAAGGTAAACATTTCTAAATTTGAGCATATTATTGAGTGTTCTTGTAGTAGGCTGATTTAGATGTTCAAAACTACAGACACATGATTTCTTGTATTGTCTTTTTTTTATGTATAATGAGCTAATTTTTCAGTTTTAGACATTTAACTGCACGTTTAAGCTTGGGTACTTTTACACAGTTTTGTTTAATGTGAAAGGTCATCTGTGTGACCTAAACTTTCACTCCCTCTGGTCAAGAAAAGGTCAAGCAAAAGCTGATTTATGCTTTTCAGTGGGATTAAAGAATTTTTGGAGCATAGCCCTTTTTTTGTAGACCTCATCTTGTGCCTGTTGTTATAT
>JAUMHQ010000089.1:16285142-16308340 GCA_032361165.1 Enteromius paludinosus | reverse complement strand
GTTTGTGCTACTGAAATGAGCAACGCTGAGAAACAGCCAATCAGAGCAGACCTCCTCATTACTATTCATGAACCTTCGAAATAAGGCAAAAACAGACTGTTTCATTCTAGGGTCAAATTCTTGGGTTGTAAATGGACCTGTAAAACCATTTCTAGGCATTTTTTCCCCTTACCTAAGCTACATACTTTCTATGTACATATCAGAGAACATATTATAATACTCTCAATGCATTCTATGGCACCTTTAAGAAATGAGTTAAATTTGACTCTGTTTTTCATTTAAAGTCAATGCACTTACTCTCTCTTAATTCTTTCCTTTTAATGAGCTTTATATAGGATAAAAGGCAAATGATGAGTTTTGTAATTTGGTGCTGATGTTGTTGGTAGCAGCGATTTGCAGTATAGAAAGCCACTAAGTGTCGGTTGCAGAAGGTTGCATTGATTGAAATGGCACCAATTTAACTGTAATTTAGAAAATTGCAAATGTGACATTGGTTATTTTCTGTGCAACAGATGCTGTGGTAAACGCTTGTTTCGAACGTAACTTTTTTACACTTTAGATCCTTCTTAAAAAGTAAAGATCGTGAATGTCTTCGAGTTTGGGATTGGTGTGAAAATGGTCTGATCCTACATCTCATAGTTCTAGTTTGGCCCATAATGCACAGAACCTTATCAGAACAAAAGCCTACAAGATTCCTTTCCTAGTTCATGCCAAGTCATGCACAATTGGTCCAGCTGACTCTCTGTCTCTTATTAGTCTCCCAAACGCTCTCATTCCAGCCTGTCATCCTCTTGTGTCCCACAGACGTCATGAAGAAATCTCAACATGGACTGTCAATCCACTGTCAGTCATACACAAACTATTTCTCTTAGATACAAGGACGCTGGGCCTTTTTTTTTTTTTTTGTCTAAGTCTAATGTAGTTTCCTTTTCTTCTTAGAAGTCACCTGCTGTGTTTGACACAATTGTGTGCCTATCGTGTACATGGTGCAATGGTCTGTCCTTTCCACTGTTTAAGGACTCGTGGATGAGTATCTTCTTTCAAAGGGAAGTTTTGTGATCTTTTTCTATTTTAGAAAACAGGACAGATATCTCCGTGATCCCTCAAGACCTGTTATATCAGTCACAAGCAGTTGTCAATATCAACACCTTTTCCCTATGTGCGTGGACGACTCAAAGGTCATGAGGAGTCCATGGTGCTTATCTTTGCAAGTAAGTTGTAATCAGTGTTGTCACATGATCTTTTTCCACCGTCTCTCCGGCTCTTTGAATTAAGTGGGTGATAAATGCTACTGTCCATGTAAGACTTTTGTGTAATTTCTCATATTACACAGCCATGAACAGCACAACAAACTTTATTACGCTACATATAAATGCTATTAATGGTATACCAGTAACTAATTCATACAAAATACACTATTAAGAATATTTAGAATATGTTATTGTTAATATTTTCAATATGTTTCTGTTAATTGCAACCCAGTCACACAGGAAAATGTAACTTTTTTATGTGCCCACTTTGTATAAATTTGAATAATGGGAATTGTATAAAAATGTACATTTAAAAAAATATATATATAATAAATGAATAATAAGCATGATAGTCCAACCCTAAACATAACTGAACTATGTAAACAGGTCATATGACCTTTTTTGTCAAAGGTAAATTTACATGGAATACAAATGAGATCTTGATGATCACAGAAGACATTTTTTTTTTTAATTATTTATTAAATGTTCCTATTTAGTAAAAATCATCTTCCATTTTCCTTAACGTTAACATTATCTTTCTGTTTCACTCTTTGTTGTGTCTCTCTGTTTTATTGGATGTCTATTTCAGCACTGAGGAGGGATATATATCTGCTGTGTGTGTGTGTGTGAGCGCACATGTGTCTGACCTTAAACCGCAGGTCATAGGGGGGCAGTCTATCAACGTGAGGTGCACACGTGCCAGAGTCATGCTATGCCCAGCCTGCAGTAGCCATTCACTTTCATTCTGTCGTTTAGCCCCCACACACAAAGCCCTTGACATGTTATTATCAACCATTATAGCAATTAATGGCCCTCTGGAGCCTTGTGGCTCTAATTGGCATTTGCCAGCAGCAACTGTGACACAATCATGTGTTTTGGGATTGGGAATTACATCCGGCAGATCTCAGATCAGATAAAGTCAAATATTATGATCTCTATTCTTAGCAGATATACTGCATGTTCAATGCCTACAGAATTCATGGGGTTTTAATGCAGCTGTTGCCCCGCCAAACCAAGTTTTTGAGCTTAGTTGTTAAACTAATTGTAATAATACACTTGAATAACTTCTCCCTGGTATTTTTTTTTGTCCCTTAGTTGTCTCAAGAGTTCTTCCTCTACGCTGGACTGGTCAGAATTTACTGATGACGTCATTGTTTTAAAAGTGTCAGGTCAGTAATCTGAGGCTTGGATGTGGAAATTATTGACGCAGGGTGTTTTTGGTGCTCTCATACTCTTGGCATTCAGGCTTGAGGTTTTGTTACATAACAGAGCTCTTTCATGGAACATGTAATATTTAACCCTGCACCAAATGATTGATTTTGTGGGCAAAGCAAAGTGCCTTTAATGTAACACGTTTGATATGTAGCTTGCTTTTAAAGGGATACTCCACCCCAAAATGAAAAGTTTGTCATTAATCATTTACCCCCATGTCATTCCAAACCTGTTAAACCTATATTCATCCTCTGAACACAATTTAAGATACCTTGGATATTTATGTTCAAATCAAAACACAAATGAACATAGAAGATGTATTTTTGTGTTGCGGCTGACACAGAAGAGCGTACACAGTTAGCTTTTTTTTCATTCTCAGGTGGAGTGACCCTTTAAGTTTCTTAAGTCCTGTTTAAGAGTACAAAAAATGTTGATTCTAATGCTAATGACTTTAAAGCCAATCCACACTTGAGCACCAAGACATCAAGCAGAACAAAACTCATAAATTACAAGAACTTGTTGCATTCTCGTAGTTGTCACTGGGAGTGCTTTAGCATGCATGTAGCATAAAACTACCTATAATCAGTTGTGTTTAACTTCTTAACCATGTGGGAAAACACTTCCCTGCAACTTGTACAAACCCGGAGTAAGATTTTTGGCACATAATACTCAGTCATATGTCCAAATTCTTTATTAAAACTTAGTAAAAAAACTTTTTAAACCGTGTAAACAACTCTGAATGCAGGAAAGTCCACATTACCCCCCTTTAAACAGCACTTTTGCAATTATCTGCATATTTGATTGCATTTGTGCCATTATGTCTGCAGACTTACATAATCCATTATGCATAGCCTGAAATGACTACTTTAAGTATATGAGTAGTATTCACAAACACAGTTAATTATACAAACATAGATCCCAAGAAGCTCACTTAGCTTTTATTCAAAATGCAGTAAATATTATACAGACATATTGCAGCTCTATACCGTGGGTGAATCGTTTTGCTTACCAGGAACTACCTTTGTAGCATGTCTGGTTTTGGTCTCTTGAAACAGCATTTAGATTGATTTGACTTACTTGAATTACTTTAAGACCACATATATATACACACCTCCATGCAAGTATGCATAGTAAATGCAGATGTGATTATTGGCCACTGCATGTGCATGTTGCCAGTATGCGAACTTCAATGGGGGGCAATTTTATAGGGCAATAGAGCCAAATAGCAGTTGCTGTTTGTTTCATGTGGAGATGAGGAGTTGTAAATGTACAGAAAATTCTCTATCATGCCTCAAGCTGTTTAGAGAATTGATAGATGGATAATAATGCCCCTTATGACAACAGTGAGAATGCAGTATGTACTATAAATTGTTTTTCAGGATGCAACAACGTGAAATCAAACTTGCATAGCTTGAAGCTTGAAGTTTGCTAACTTGGGAAGATTATGTTTTGGGCCTCTCTTGTATTTAAATGTTATTAACTTATGAAAGTGTAATACCTCTCTTTCTCTTATGTAATGTACTGCAGCAAGAGACACATGGCAAGACATCTAAAGGGCTCCTTACTGGTTGTCTTTCCTCTCTGACATCACAGGTGTGTTACTGGGCAACTCTTACACATTCAAGCGGTTATCCATACACTTCTACAACAGCAGGTGACACTGGCTGGGATGATCTGAGATCAGTCTTCACTTAGAGAGCTTTATATAGCCAAGTTGTCGGTGTTCTGCTGTCCAGGATTAGACTTTAGTAATTCAGCAGTTCCACAGAGACGTCTTTGTGACATCATGGAGAATGCCCAGCTGCCCATTTAAACTTTTTGCCATTTATCATTCAAGTCATCAATGCTAAAGCATCGCTATTGCTATTACTTCATTGCACAACTTGCCCCCTGTATATCATAATGTCTTGGCTCTTTGTAACTATCCTTAGCAAATGAAGTAATACCTTTGCATCTGTCTTACAAACACCTCATCATTATAGCTAGGAGTTTTGTTTGGGTAAGCACCACTCACACAAACCTCAGGTTTTCTAGGGGTGGTGGTTAAGGTGTTAAGGCTCAGGGCCGGTAGCCAGAAGGATGCTTCTTCAAATCCCACAAGTGAGCAATGAGCACTCACTATAGGCATTCAACCCCAGGTTACTCCAATAATAATAAACCCATGTGGCGTGCTATGAAGACCTCACATGAAAGTTGTGAACATCTATCTATATATAAAGACCTCATTACGATGCTGTTCCGTGCTCCCAGCAAGGTGTTATAGTGCAGGAAAGTCTTTATTACTCATTTACAGATTAAGAGTGAGACAGAGAGAGATGCCCCCTGTACATCACACGCCTCCTCCCTCAACCCTCCGCTGACACGTCTAAGATTTCTGGCACCAAAACAACGTCACGCTTCCTATTTCAGGCACAGGTGCAACATTTCAGCAGCGGGTCGAGTAACTGTGAGAGCAGGACTGAAAGAGATAGTAAGGCATGGTAAGAGCAGGTTACATTTGGACTCTTATTGAGGAATATGATGCTTTTATTAACGTAGGGCAAGAGCAATGTTAATACTGTTAATACTGCTTAACAAGGAGCTAATTAAAGAGAGGTCCTTTTTACTATACTGGCATAAAACATCATGCTTTTGTTTGTTTTTTTGTGAAAGGAGAAGCAGGAAACTTTACTATACTAAACTATACTTTTTATATTTCTGAGGAAAATTTGAGTGGTGCATGATCTTGGAGAAGTTGCTGATATGTTACTATTATGGGTGGTTGCTAGGTTGTTGCTATGTGGTTTATAAAGTTATCAACACATTTGTATTTACTTGCTTATTGGCCAAAGTCAAAAGTACATACTCTTACAATCTGAATGAACTAAAAGTTGCTGCCAGCTTTTATTATGGTGACGTATTTCCAACTGAAACAGAATATTGAATCGAGGAATATTAAGAGAGCAATATTGAACCGTTGAAGAGGAATGGTTTATAACTGTCTTGGCCCTTCATGTCCACTAGATGAACATTAGCTTGTCAGATTGCCAAGAAAAGTAACAGCGAGGAGAAATATTAGTGCTAACAAATCACCACTAAAAACAATAAACTAATTCGTCAAAGCACTTGCGTTTATTATCCAGAGGGGGAAAAAACCCACAAAATGCATCACGTTTTTGTAAGGGTCATGTCACAACAATAAATAAACATTCCAAAAAAATGTCTTCATTATAATATGGTCAAAAGATATACTTTACTTTTCACAGGTGTTGAACTTAAAGAATAATTCACTTCATTTGGCTTTTTTTTTTACAAGGTTGGAGAATGCAGACATGTTCCCGCAAAAAGGTGCCGTGCACCGAGTAGTTACAGGCCCTTGTCACACGCAGTCAAATAAGGCAAATAAAAAATATAATGAGCCTGTTATGACCTCTTCATGTCAATATTTTGAAGCACTAATGCAGTAATGAAATGGACTTTATGACAGAACATCAAAAGGTTTGCACACCCCTGTACAGATTATGCATAATAGATAAGGCTTAATAACTTGTTGCCATGTATGTTTAAATACATGTTATGCCTGTTGCATACATGCTTGTATGGTTACAAAAAATGCCCCTACATGGCACTGCAAGAAGTGCACTGTACACAAAGCACTCGGGAAAATAGAAAACAGAATAAAAGAATACAAAATTGAATGAGAATGACAGAAAGAAATCAAGAGAAAAGGCAATGAAGGGTTCATATAGGCACAAAAGTTCACCAGGTCAAAAAACGTCCCATGAAGTTTCTTTCCAAAGCACTTCAAACAGCACAGAGTTACATGAAAGCGGTATCCTTTTGAAGTTATTTAAGGAAAATCCATAGGCCATTCTTGTAGGCTGCAATTAGGTACTTTGATTTAGGGGTGGTGGTTATATATACAAAAAAGTAGATTGTGTTCTACAAAAGGTGAAAGTTTCATATTTGCCATTGGGTGAAAATGTCCTTTGAAGGTTGTTGTATCCTGGTCACATGATTACAGTTTCTGTGTGTCGGGAATATGAATTCAAGAATTGTTTGGCTTTCAGGCCAGGGCTTGGTGGGCAGGATGTGTGGGTGATTTTGCTTGGTTGAGTATGCTTAGCCCATCTGGATGGACGACGTTGATTGGCTGGTCGAGTAGGACGAGAAAAATGGCTACTGCTGTGCACAGGAGATGACTCACGGTTGACCTGAAGAGGAAAAAAGTTTTAATGTAAGTATCTTTCTGGATACATGATCAATACTCTGATTATTCTACTTGTATTTTATGTACCAACAGGTCATTACTTATTACTTATTTGACAGGTTAGCAGAAACAGAAAGCAAAGTGGCGTTAAGAGAGGGATTGGAGAATGTGAGCATCACAATTCCTATCCATCACAAGCAAGATTCCTAATTCTTTGTCCTAGAGAACCACTTTACTTTGCCAAATTTGGATCCTATTTTAATTAAATGTGCTTGAATTAACTAACCAGGGTCTTTGGGTTTACCTAAAAGCCAGATGTGCTAGAGCACACTTGGAAATAAACTCTTCCTCATAGTGGCTTTCCAGAATCAGGAATGAGGAACACTTGCCAAGAGCATGGATGAAATTTGCATTGAAATTTAGTGTGTGTGCTGAACAAATTTGTACTCTCTTTACCTGCTTGTTGTCCAGTTGCTGGGTGAATGTGGCCCTCTGGCTTCTCTTGTTCTCCATTTCCATCATTTCCAAAAGTTGCTCCAAGTTGTCATTTCCCAATCTCATCATGTCGACACCAAGTCCTCTGTGTACCTTATTGAAGTTTTGAGATCCTGCTCCCAGAATCCTTTCCACCATCTGGTAGTCAGAAAATAGGTCCTCACTCTGGGAGCCCACTTTTTGGGATTTAGACAATGAAGCCACCTTGTGATACCCTGAGTTAAGGTGAGACTGTGTCTGGCTTAAGTTATAGGCCAAGCCATGCTGTTCAAGAACACAACCATCATTCCCACTGTCTTTGTCTCCATTGAGGAGATATCTAGAAGGACCAGCAGCCCAAGACTCCTGGCTGGACTCCAGATCTGCTACCACCGCCTCACAGTCTGCAAGGCTTTTCTGGACAGGCACGCGTGAGGATGCCCGTCTGGCGTCAAACTTGTTCTGGCAAATGGGAGTGCTGGTGTGCCTTGGAGGTTCATTGGAGACAACAGTGGTAACAAGACCATCCTCTATCAGGGTTTTCCCCTCGTTCTCCTGCAACATAGCACCAAACTTACGCAGTACTGATGGGCTGCCAGATTTCCTGTCCAGCAAGAGACACTTCCTGTCAGGTTGTTGTGATGATTCATGGTATGTGGAGCGAGGGGTTACAGGAGAAGCATCTCTCTGTCTGGTTGCCAGTTTGGAAGCTGAATTTTTAGGGGGAAGGTCATTTGATGAAACCGGGTCTTTCCAGCTAACATGGCGGGCTTGGGAGTCATCCCAATTGGATTTCATGTTCTTTTTGTTCTCAGCTTCAATCTCTTCCAGAACCACACATGAGGCAGTCCTAATATGAAAAAACAAATCAATCAAGTGGTCACAAGAGGAAATTGGGCAAACACTAAGCGTTGGTCAATGACCAAAAAGAAAATGATTTACCTGTTTGTTACCAGGCTGGTCTTCGTGCTGTCTTGATAACTGAGCGTAACTGGATATACCTTGGGGTTCTGAATCTAAACAAAAAAAAGGGATAATGAAGGGATAAATATAAAGTCAAATCCCTGAGGTGTAAGAGTCTAGTTTAAGGAAAGATTTATCAGTGGTGAAAGAGGTACTCACTCTTTCTCCAAAATTCCCTGCATTCCTTCTAAAATGCGGGCCTTGTTGAAGGTATCCATTGAGTATGTCTAGGGTGGCATCTTGCCTTTCAAGATCATGACAACTGGCAGGGTAATGGCTGCCATTGCTTAGGGAATCAAGCATGTAATTGTTGGAGCCATTATAGTATTCACTCGGGTGGTGAAACCCAAACCTTTGCATAACTGAGGGATCTGCTCTTATTTCACTGCATTGACGAGTTGGGAGGCTGTTGTTGGGGTGACCACGGGGTTCATGATAACCATTGGCCTGGTGGCTATACTGAGAGTTGACAGGAAGCAAAGTAATGTCCAGGTTTTTGTTTGTGTTGTTGTTCGGGCTGCTCTCGGTGGCTTCTCTTCTTGCTTTTACCTCATTATAGAGCTGAAATACAATCACAATGTTAGAGATAAACTCAGCATTCATAAAGTATGATTTTTTTGCCCACCTACATGAAAGCTAATGTTTTAAATCCACAAGTCAGCATATAGAACTTGAATAATGTACTGCATAGACTAGTTATGCAATCAAGTAAACAGCATGTGGTTTCTTTATTTAGAATGAGAGGGAGGTCAATGAGAGTCAGGGCTTGCATGCTCAGAGGTTAATTAATCTACCAATAACATGTTTGGTTGGCCTGTTTCAGCAT
The DNA here is from genome assembly GCA_032361165.1 of Enteromius paludinosus. Classification (NCBI taxonomy): domain Eukaryota; kingdom Metazoa; phylum Chordata; class Actinopteri; order Cypriniformes; family Cyprinidae; genus Enteromius; species Enteromius paludinosus. Next base: position 16,299,426 of record JAUMHQ010000089.1, on the reverse strand, counting down.
GAATGCATTCCTATGTTTTGGTGTGAGAGAGACTGTTTGTGAATGTTCGTAAGTAGCCTGTAACCCTTATCCCTTTGGGTTTAATCAGCATGTTAACATCTGTCACAGTCTTGGTGTTGTGGGGTGAAGCACCTATTATTATATCCAAGGGATGCAGCCAACTTGGGCAACAGGGGGTCAAGATCCTTTCAGCCAATCATAATTCTTGTTCGTGCCCACTATCACAACATCAACAACTCCATGGATCTAGTACAGGCAGGATAGCAGTGCCAGTGGATCTTTTGGAATGGTTTTATAGTCAAATCAGAACACTTTATTTTTTAAGTTCATATGTATTTTAAAATAAGAATCTCTCTCTCGGCAGATAGTTTGAAGGATATGGATTCTGTCACACTGACTGACATGACTTCAGTCGTAAATTTGTCTCACCTCTTCAATCTTCTTCTGCATGTCCTGTAGCTGATCTTCCCATTCCTGCATCTCGGAGTCAAAACTGTCAAGCAGGTCAGCTCTGTCTCCACCCCACACACAACTCCCAGGCTCCGGCCCACAGTGCAATTCCAATGCAGCCATTCTTCTGCGTATGTGTGTCTGTGCTCAGAAACCTATTTGGCAATTCCTGAAAGGTCACTGGAGTGACCACATTGGCAAGTCCACCAATATGTCTATGAAGACAAAAGGGATATTCATTATTGAGAAATAGCCTATTCATTCTTTACAGTACTCTAAAGAAGTCGGAGTATCTTGTAGTAGTTGGTCTCTCAAGTAAATTAAGTGACTGTAAAAAAATTCTAGTGTCTACAATGGCTCGCTTTACAGTTTAAGGGTGTTACGAATGTAAATGTAATTTACATTAAGTCTTCCTACTTGTACTGCATTCAAGGAGACATAAGGAAAGAAACAAAATCCCAGCTATTTGCTCTGGACACCTGCTTTAAAGCTTTGACCATTTCTATATGCATTCCCTGTCCTTCAAACCAGCCCTTAACTGTCAAAATTGTCAGCACGTTCTTTAGGCACCAACTTCATTAGACACGCTCAAGTTACCTAAAGGGACTTCAGGGATTCTGAAGTCAGTTTTATAACATGGACAGTCTCCCTGGAGTAAACTGATCTCTCTTGATCAAAGGCACAATAGCAAAAAGTAACCGGCAGCCCCATGCAAAACCTACACCTACAACCAGTCTAGATCTTTGACTACATGGTTACACTGCTTCTTTCAGGTTAGGGATGAGGTCAAAGTTCCAAGCAAATGTAGAACCTTTCACCCGCTTGGATGAGCTCAGAATAGTTGCATCCTTTCCGTGGTAACGTCACCAGGTTTTTCTGTAACGAAACTTTGATTTACGGTGGGTATTAGGGATGGAATTTTCTTCCGTCAAAGAACATGACACCCAGCTATACTCAGGAAATTTCCAGAATTTACCACTGTGTGATGTTAGAACGGAAGGATATTTATACCTTCTGTAATTATGTATTATAAAGCTAAAACAATATAGTAAGAACACCTTTTAATGACTGATACACTCCTACTCTCTGTAGGTGATGATCACATTAGTAAATGCAGGTGAATTTACCAACAGTTACCAAAATAATTTCTATATTAAGTATATATTGTTAGTGTTCCTTAAGCAAGTATGTCCTCATATATGCATATACATTAATTTTACTTTTTAGTTCAAAACAAAAAAGGTTCCTAAAATTATTTATCCAACATTTTCAGCCCAAGTGAAAGATCACAGAAAATAGTTGCAAGTAGTAACAATTTAAAAAGGTATAAAAATGGAAGTACTCTCCAAGCTTTCTTAATCCTTACCGGTTAAATCGTTCTATTGGCTCCTCCAGTAACTCCCTCTCATGTGTTTTTGATGAATTGAAACAGACGCTCCAGAATGTGAGTATGATGAACCTGTTCAAGTACAGGTTTGTTGCTTAGATCGCAGTTGTTTCAGTACTGCCTCCCCTTCGACAGCTCCTGTACTCAAATGTGCTTCCAATGGCGTGACGTAAAAATCCTGCGTATTGGATCTTAAATGTTTCCTCTGTCTGGCACTACCTTCCTCTCCAAAACTCAGGGGTAAACAACTGTAGTCCTGAGGGGGCCCCGGGTCTTTATAGTGACTCTAAGTATTTACCCCTGCGACGTCAGACCTGCCAGGTGTCTGGTGTCATAATGTCAGATTTATTCTGGCATTTGTGGTCTCCATGCAAGAGACTGTCGTCACCGACATTCTAGGTTAAAATTACAAAGGCAGAGGGAGAGTGTTTACATGGCTATTTTAAATTGCCCAGTTCTACCCCACCTCTGTGAAACTGTCTTGTTGCTAGTCTGCTTTTAGGACTTGGCAGATTGTGGTCTTGTGACTCCTATTCCACTTGTTTCGACTTCTACTAATGCCCACAGGCAACTGAGCTATTTGTGACTCTCAAAACACTCTGTCCATTTTATTTTTAAGATGCCATTGAACAGAATTAGCGGATACTAAGCGTGCTGTCCGCGGTTCTTAATGGGCGCCTCACACTTGTATTTATTTGACACATGTGGCAGTTGCGCAATAAACAGACGGCGGACAGTTCAGCCCTAATATTGGCTGCTGACTTACATAGTTTCCAGGGCACAATAATGGAGAACAGGGAAAACAACAAAGCAAAAATCTCTGAGAATGGAGACACAGTAGAACTGGCAAATTTGAATACAGTTGTATCTTTGATGGTTTTTGCTAATGAGTTTACTTTCAGCTGGCAGGAAATTGAGAAAAATTACTTCAAGTTCCCAAAAAGAGACTCACTCTAGATAAACAGATGTGGTGTTGTTTTCCAAATGTAATTTTCCTGTCAATCACCTAGATCCATCTAAGCCAAAACAAACCAATGTATTTGTTCTCCAAATCAATTGTGAACCCAGTACTTCCACAGATCTTGTTTTTGCAATTATTTTTTATCTATTTACAGCTTTAATTATTTTACTCAGGAGCTACTGCCGACAACTTGCTTCAACTTAGACTAAACCTAGAGATGCCAACAAGCTAAATAAGCTCATAAAGAAAGCAAGCTCTGATTTCCAAATTGCTGATCCATGACATGCTTGCAGGAATGAGAAGCACGTTCAGCAGTAGAATGATCCTACTCTGGTGCAACAGAGTGTGCAGCAGAAGGTAATTTGTGCACACTGTCATCATATACACAGGCACTTTATGTGAACTTGGACCCTCGTTCACCTACCCCATCGAAGCCTCAGCTGTTCTTCAGCATATCACATGCATCTTTTTGTGCAATTTCTAAAGATTATTGTGCAATCAATCAATCTATGCAAAATTGTTGTTCTTGTCACACATTTATGGATGATTCCTGACATCTTCTGTTACTGTGACATACTCTATCTGTACACTTGTATGCATATTCTTTATGGCCTCTCAGAGTGTACAGTTATGTACCATATTCTTACTCACCATTGCATGTTTCTGATAGGAAATCATTCCAGCTGATGTACAGTATCTTAAGAGTGCAGGGGCAGGCATTCTGGGTAATGTAGTAACGTGCCCCTTAGTAGCAAACTGCAGTTCCATATTTCATTGCAAGCCTTTCAAAGCAAGCGTCAGTGTGACTGAAGAAAGTAGTCCTCAATGAAAGAAATGTCTACTGGATAATGTGGTTTCCAGTGGCTTAGTGTTTCCCTGTGATGCATGACAGTCTTTAGTAGCAAAAAAAAACTCGTCTTGATAGTGTACCTTCCAATGGCAGCCATATATGTTCGATTTGGGTAAAACAATGTCTTTTTGGAAATTAAGGTTTTGCAGGCTTCTGTGCTTAAACGTGCTGTCTGTGCTTGGAAAGTGACCGTCCTGTGATTCTTCAACCATGGTGAACATACACAACATTGACAAACAAACAAAACAAAGGGCGAGACTATGCTAATGAACGGACGGATGGTGATCACAGGACAAAAAAGAGGGTAAAAAGAAATACAAGTTTAAAAATGGTGGCATAAGAGAGCGAGGAGAACAACACTAAAATGAGGATGAATAAAATGATGGGCTGAAACATCTGGGTGAATAACCGACAGGATTTACGAACATGCATTAAAAAAACAGGGGGTTCGTGGGAAGACAGGATCAGAGAGAAAGAGAGAAAGGTTAAGATATTATAGCCATCAACATTTTCTGTTTGCATAGTTTTAAATATTTTGGCAAATAAAAAAAAAATGCTGTATTTTGTTAAATGTTAAAGCAGTCAGGAGATCAACTCTTAATTAAACTCACTCCCTTTAAATGCATAGTTCACCTCAAAATCAAAATTGATGTAATTTCCTGTGATTCTGTTTCTTTACATGGAATTTAAATACCTTTGCTTAATAAATAAAGCAAAATCTGAATGCAGTAGTATAATTATAATTATTTGTACATTATTATATTTATAAAAAATTATGAATTAGCTTTTATTTTTACATTTTCAGTTTTTATTTGAATTTTATGTACTTATTGTCATGTTTACTAGTTTAGGTATGGCTATGGCTTTAGAAGACTTAAAATACACCGCATTCCAAATTATTATGCAAGTTAAAATTCTGGTTACATTTTTTTTACAGGAACATTTTACCAGTCCCGAACCACATCAATCACATCAACTGCTATTCATTTTGTATTTAATCATATATAAGTGATATGTAATTGTTCGGGAAGGCTGAAAGTCAGACTAAAAACTCAAACAATTACATATCACTTTTGATTAAATACAAAATGAATAGTAGTTATTAAGATTGATGCGGTTCGGGACTGGTAAAATGTTCTTGTAAAAAAATATAACCAGAATTTTAACTTGCATAAAAATTTGTACAGACTACTTATATAGTGTTTTTTTGCCCTTTTAGGAACTTGAAAGCCACTGGTCACTGTTCCACGGAAGAAAGAGAGTCAAAGTTGAGTAAATAACAGAAACTAGATTTTTGGGTGAACTATTCCTTTATGGTGTGTCAAACATTCTTGTTGCGCTTCACATAGACACACAGACTTTTGCCAGACTCACAGATAATGGCTCTTCTGAATCTCTTTCCTCAGGTTTTGGGACTTCAAGTCGGTCTATAAACCCCTGCAGCTCCTTCCTGAAGGATTTCATTTGAGAGTTGATGCGGTAGAGTAGCTCATGCTCCCTGATCCGCCCACCATCTTCGTCATCTTCCATACGGCCGAAAAGATCCCCATTAGCTACGAACACCCGCGCCTCTGTAATGATGGTACTGGTGTCAGCTATGAGGCGGTCAATGGTTCGCCCCAGTCGCTCCGCTTCGGCACGGATGTCGATCATCTGTTGCCTGTCCCGTATGGAGCGTGAGAGGAGTCGGGCAGATTCAGGAGAATAAAGAGAGCGAGTTGGCGTGAGGCACCGAGCATTGCGGACTTCTTCCGAGTCGCTTTCACCTCCGACAGGACCTTCGCGTTTGCGATGGGGTGGGAGGCGAGAGGAAGACGAGTCATCATCACTACCTCTACGCCCTACGATTCCAGGACCACTGTCGCTCTCTGCGTCGCTGTCCCGTGGCGTGATGGCTAGGTGAGAAGCTAGATCATACCGCTGCATGTTGGAAAGCAGAACACGGTTCTCATACTGCAGCTGCATCACTTTCCCACTCAATTCATTGATCTGTTTCCTCGCTCCCTTCAGCTCCTCCTGCAAGGCCTCGGATTTGGAGCTGTCTCCCGCTCCATTGCCAGCCACCGTTGCATTAGCACCTGAGGTGTGCCTTGTACCCTCTTTAAAGCGCAGTTTGTTCAGCTCACATGTCACTCTCTTATTCTGTTCCTCTACATCAGCCAGGTTCCTCCTCAGAAGTTCAGCCTCGTCCTCCACCAATTGCAGTTGTTGCCTAAGCTCCGACAGCTCCGACCCCTGTTCCCGCCCCAATCCTCCTTCCGCTCCGGACAAACCCCCATTAGATGACTCTTCACCTCGAAGATCATCCAACTCTGCCCTCAAGCCACGGTTCTCCACCTCCAATTCGACTATTTTACGTCCCAGGATGTTGGCCTCTTCCTCCACCAATCGCAAGCGGAGTTTGAGCTCGGATTCCCTTGTAGTGGGAGGGCCACCGGCTTCACCCTTTGGATGAGGGCTATCCAGATCCCCATAGAAGGAGCGATACTTCTGAAGCTCTTGTTCCAAACGGTCCTTTTCCTTGTCAATCTTGGCCATTTTCTTTCGCATTAAGGTAGCCTCCTCTTTAATGAAGGACAGCTGGCATTTCAGGTCATCATTATCCTCCTGTGGACAAAAGTGTTGCATTAAGGCACATTAGCAAGAATTTTGGCAGGTTTTTGTGGAGAAAAAGACCCATTCTCAATGGTTTTGCAATGTATGAAGGACAGCTCAAATATAAGACACATTTAAACTAAGCACTTTTCTGTTGGTAGACAAGGCAATTGTATGGATACTGCAAACGTGACCACAGCTCTACATTTTATGGTGTAATACATTTTTTCGAAGTTTGCATGGCAACTTTTCATTCTCTGTATAGTTTGCAATGTAGTGCACCTCATATCTTTGCTAAAAAAAACGTAACATACACACTAACAGCCTTCAATTGACTGCAAACTAGTTGATGTCAAAGTTTTATACTTACCTCTGTAGGAGTCTGAGTCTTCCTCTCAGGCTTTTGTGCATCTTTGCTTCCTCTTCGCTTCTGAGTCTGGACACAACACATGTATATGATTAGTATTCAGAACTATTTAGGTTCTGTATTGATTTGTGTGTGCATTTATACCTCTTTGGCTTTGTCCAGCTCGTTTTGGAGAGCCTGTTTTGTGACTTCCACCTCGATAAGTTTCTGTCTTAATCGCTCGTTTTCATCTTCTGTCTTTGTTCGTTTCTCCTCCACGTTTTCCAGCTCATGGTGGAGTCTTACAGACACATCCTTGGCAACCTGAAATAATGCAGTGTTGTGGCTTAGTGGTTAAAGAACTGATTCATAAAGAAATATTGTGTTCTTAAGTGTAGGTTGCTCCAGGGACAATGTCTTGGTACTAAGTGTAATGTTGCTATGGATAGAAGCATCAGCTAAGTGACAAGTTAGTAATTAGATAAAAATGGTGCAAGTAAGTACTTGGGGATAGGTAATTATTCATTGAACTTCTCTGCTTTCCATTGCTACTTGCCTTCAAATCTTGCTCTAAGCTCCTCAGGAGGTCCTCGTCAATTTCCCCAGTTTGCGCATAGCGAAGTCGTTTGCGCTCAGCCTTGCGGAGTCTGTATTGAAGGATGCGACAGTTCTTATTTGCACGCTCGAGTTCGCGCCGCATATCTTGTAACTGGCAAGTGTCCTCCTCATAAAAGGTGTCACGCATCTCCTCCATCTCTGTCCGCATCTCCTCAATCTCATTCTATGAAAACCAGAGTTTGCTCGTTAATAAAGAAATTGAGCGAACCCTTTTATATTGCAGAAATATGCTAATTGGATCTCTGTATTTACATTATTTGAATAAACTACACAAATGACATGCTTAATGAGTCCTTGGTCAACTGTTGCTGGAACATGCTAATTAGTTATGGGGGTATTTTGCATATACCAAGGCCGTTTTCATAACTGTAGTTTGCTTTGTTCTGAAACTGGGGCTAAATTGTTACAGTGTTGTGGTTCTCTCAAGGTTCTGTGCACTTTCAGAAGGCAACATTTTTAAAATAGTTTTAGAATTTGTTAATGAGGCGCTTGAGCAAGTGGACCCCTCACTGTTCATAATGTTTATGTGCTGTTTGTGTTCATGATCAGTGTTACTTTACGATGGATAATCAACATCTCTGCAGGATTATTGTGGCTTTTTTGTTATCATTAAAAGGCATTTTCAGAGGAAGATGCATAGTTTGATTATGATTTGACATGCCCACCAACAGAATTTAGATATACTATGGTTTTCAACATATGTATTGCTTATCGATTTAATGTGGAAATCTACATTTGTGCAAATATGCTTTACATTGTGCATATTACAAGAAATTTGTATTGCGCACATTCTTTTTTCCAATTGATGTATTTTTTGACACGTATGTGTTGATTGTCTCTGACACCTCTGAAACAATTATCAATCTGTCATCTTAGTTTTAAAAGATACATAAATCCATCCTGCTTATCTATTATATAAAAAAAACCTCTTATCTATCTATCTATCTATCTATCTATCTATCTATCTATCTGTCTATCTATCTATCTGTCTCTATCCATCCTCCTTAGCTATTAAACTATTAAAATTGATATGTATCTATCTGTCAGTCTCAGCTTTTAAAGAGTTTTTATCCCTCTATCCATCCTCAGTTATGTAACTTGATATCTGTTTGTATATCTATCTACATATATATCTCTTCATCCATCCATCTTTTTTTTAACATGATACACTTCGTCGTCATAATTTCTCAAGCATAGCAAACAAACCCTAAGATCTTCGTTTTCATCCTCCAGTCTCTGGATCTCGTCCTGTAGGGCTTCATTCTGCTGTGTCACGGTCTCGTCGACGTCGCTCGCGGCCTGTGCGGCCGGTACCGGTCCTGGTGGCATCTCGCCCGATGCGCTGCGCTGCATCTTGCCGCTTTTCTTCAAGCGCTTGTTGATGTGATACTGGATGAGCTCTGAATGCAGACAGCCCCCACCCCAAAAGCCCGGCCCGCAGCCCACGTACTCTCCTCCCGCGGTGGCCTTACTCTGTCTCTCTCTTCCCCTCACACCTCCACCAGAGGAGCCGCTGGCCTGCTCCGAGCACGAGTCTCTGTGGACGCACGGTAAGCGCAGAGCGCGGCTCGTGTCCGGTGATGGAGCGTGATCAATCCGCTCCTCGGTTTCCCAAAGCGCATCAGCTTCAGCACCATGAACAGCTGCCGCACCTCTCACCCTCACGACACGTGCTCCTTGAGCCGCCTGCTCTCCCTCGCGTCCTTTAGTGCCTTTTCCTCCGGGTTTCGACGCGGCGGGTGACGAGGAGCGGCTGCCGCTGGGTTTTGAGGCCGGTTTGGCGGGGGTTTGTCCGGGAGATGGTCGCCTCCTCCCTTCGGTAACGTCCGCTGATGGAGGAAAATCCGCAGCGCCACTTGCGGCAGAACTCATCATGTCATGTAACAGACCTCCAACACAAGAACTGTATGCAGTTTATAAAAGGGGCAAAATCAAATATTAGATTAAACTGTACTCTTATTGTGCAGAGTACACGTACAGCCAATTAAATACAACTGAATTGTCTTCATATGTAGGCCTAATTTATGCATTTATTAAAAAAAATATATGAATACAGCCTACAAACGAATTATAAAACAGCAATTTTCTAAAAGAAATAAGAATTCGTATCGTTTAAAGAATGATGATGAATATGGAACCTTTATTTTTTAGACTTATAAGTAGCTAATGTTTATTGACAGGCTACATACATTATTATGAATGCCTGTTGATGCAGTCCTGATTTGAGTTATTCTTCAAGAACATTAAATATCGCGATGTTTTCTTACCTGTTTATGAACTGTGCTCATTTATTTCTTGTGTGAGTGAGACTTCAGCTCAAGGGTACCAGGCACTGCTTAGGCACGCGAGACACGGACGTTTAATATTCATGAGGTGACGTAACAACGGATATAAGGAAGTGTGAGTACCACGTTGTTTTTATATTTAAAGTACAATATTCTTAAAATTCTATGTAGAACATTTATTATTTTTTTTAATACACTTACATTTTTTTCTGTATATTTTTATAAGTCGGTGCATACCATAGGGTGCAGCATGCACAGTCTTGCTCCCTTTAAAACCTGAAGGGTTGCTGAAGTTTGCAGCGTCACCCAGCCCCCACACACACCAAACACACCACACACACTATTATGCATGCATAGATTTGAAAAGGTCAGTCTGCAGTTTGTGCTCCCATCAGGTCAGTAGTCACTACACTACAGAATATGTACCTCTGCAGTGAATCTTGTGATTTTTTTTTTCTTTACTGCAAATATAAGTACTATGATTTTAGTACACTACAAAGAACTCAAATGTAACCTAAAAGAATAAAGATCTGAAAAACTATAACAGTAAAATATAGTCTGTATTTAAATCGGTCTTTCAGATATTAAAAACCACCACTTTGATCAAATGCTCCAAATTATACGGAACTGTAACTGTATATGATTCACAAAGTTATCTCAGGTCATTGGCACTGATATCAATCTGTAAGACTGCCTGTGAACACTAGAGAGCGCTGTCTGTCCGTGTACCTCAACTGGAAATAATCCCATAAATAAAAGACATTGCTTAACCTGCTAAATCAAAATAATAATTTATAATAATTATAAATTCAGATGTACATAAGTCCACTGTATCCTTCTGCACACTGCATGCGATTCCTTGCAGCTCAAAAGTTTGCACTAGGAATAATAGAGGAATCAGATTTTGGGCACCATTCAGAAGTGCGTTGAGTTTGCATTATTGTGTATATACAGTACAGAGCCCACGCTAGGAGGCTGTTTGTATGGACACAGAGAAGAGCTCATTATCTCAGTGAGTGTTCGTAGAGTATATTATCAGAGGAACAGGTTGAGAGAAAGGTGAAACCACTTTCTGTTAATAGGGCCAGCGGAAATCTCTGGCCTGTTTGCAATCCTCTTACTGACGAATATCCTTGATCAGACACAGGGCGAGAGAAAGAGAGAAATTGTAGAATGGGGTTGGAAAGCCAGAAGATGGTAGCTACAGTATGAGTTAACATATTTATTTTCTTCAAGGTGCTAGATTAACTATAGCACAGTTCAGTCTCAGTAACAGAGTTTCAGTAATAATCAATTACAGTATCTTACCAGAACTTTTTTTCGCTTCAAGTATTTTTAAGCTTCAGAACCAGACAGCTTAGACTGCCTTATGAAAGTTAACGGTTAAAATGATGAAGCATCAATCATTAATTAAAGAAGTTGCTTTAGATCATATGAAAACAGATAATATATAATTTCTGTCTTATTGTGGATATAGTCATATTTATTTGCATCCATAGTTTTAGTTTGATGCCAGTTTAAGTTTCCCCCACTGTGACCTGAATAACGCTACAAACTCTGACGTGGATGTAAGCTCTTTTACAGCGAAAGCCAATTTACAGCCTGATTAGTCTAGATCTGTCTGCCCAACCCCTCAAAGCTCTGGCCTGGGAGCTTCACTGCGGACGGAGGACACTTAATTAAAGGTCCAGGAAGGAGAGCGATGGAGGCAGAGGGTCTGTGTGAACTGCTAAAGTAGGCTGTCAGACATAGGACTGTCATCCTCTTCTCATATTAAAGCCCATTATGAACTATGTCACTATGGTAGCAAGAGTGTTTGAGATGTCGCTATGTGGTTGCTAGGTGTTCTGAGTGGTTTATTTATTTTTATTGGCTGAAGTAATTCCAATCACAGAGGACAGAACATCTGCTTGATTTGCCGGTTGCACAGAAGGTTAAGACTAGTCTTAAAAGTTAGTCAGCTAATTTTTTCTTTGTTTTAATTCAGTAGATTAGTCTAAGTTGAATCCAAAAAAAAAAAAAATAATAATAAAACCGATTACTCTTGGCTAACTGCTAGTTGGTCAGACTAACTCTTAAGACACTGTCTTAACATGGAGGCTAAGTTTATGCAACTGCATACCCATAACATTTACAAATGGCGGCGTCCATGGAAAAGGCTATTATTAGTGTCCACTATAATGCACAATAACATGTGTTGATCATGAGCATGCAATGCAGTTTTGTCGTCTATTGCTTCAAAATACTATAGCTTGTTATTACTGGAATGATTCTGATTGGCTCTTTCTGGCTGCCAATTATTTTATTGTTTTTTTTTTTTAAAAGAATTAGAGGGATTATTGAAATATTACAGTTATTGCTATAATTATCTTATTGGTGTCAATCACCAATAATACTTAAAATTTAAGTATGAACTACAGTTACACAATTAAAGGCCATTTCCTTCATGGATATATGTATATATATATATATATAATATTTGGGCTATTTATATGTGTATGTGTGTTTGTATGTATGTATATATATATATATTTATATATATATATATATATATACACACACATAATTGCAATTTTATCTTGCAGTCCTGTTTTTTTTTTACAATTCTGAGTTTATGTCAAACAATACAATTTCTTTCCCCAGTTCTGGAATTGTAAGATTTAAACAAATATATAGATACAAATATATAATTCAGAGGAACTTTGCTATTTAAAATTCGGGGGGAAAAAATTAAACTGTGAAAAAAAAAGTCAGAATTCTGAGTTGTCTTACAATTCTGTCATTATTTCTCAGAATTTACTTCAACAACAAGCTTCCATAGTAGTGCTTAAAATAGTACAGCAAAACAAAAGTAAAGAGGGAAAGTAAGGGAGAGAGTCATTTTATAACACATTTGCAAAATCACACATGAAAGAGTGAGGGAATGTGGTTGACATCCTGTTTATTTCATTCAGTTCTGTATAAACTGATATAATTGTTTACTATGAGAACATTGATATTTGTAAGAATCTGTTGTACACAACGTACAGATCACAAACACAGCTTCCAGTGTGAATTTAAGAGTGTCATGCCGTTTTCAAACATCTTTTGCCTACCTTCTTTTTTCCCCCCAATTGTGGGTTTCTATTAACACAGGGAACTTTTTGCCATAAAAGGGAACAAAAAGAAAAATGAGTATAACTGTAATGTAATATAACTTGCAAAACCTTAATAAAAAGCTACATGCACAAAGCAATAGAGAGGAGTACACCTGAACAGACATTAAGGACACAAGTGTGTGTGTGTGCAGTGTCTAATTTTGTATGTGGAACAAAAACATGTGAAACTACCTGAGTATATAGCCATGACACCATCATTACTGCACGCAAATCTCAGGAACTTGTTTTGTGAAGAAATTTAAATTAATACAATGACATTATATAATGCAAGAGTATAAACCCACCAAATGTACATTTCTTTGGTAGAACTGTCTTGCCATTTGTGAAAGAACATTCACCTGAGCCCTTAAACACCACTGCTTCACTACAAATAAAGATTCCCACAAACAGTAATAATTGATATAAAACATAGAAAGTGGGATTATCCTCATGTTTTATGGAAGCGATTTAGATCTCGAATGACTTTCTCATAATATTTGCTGTTTAAGGGCTCAGTCTTTCAGGATTCAACAGTGTCAAGAAAGCTGGCTATCATCGAGACCAGAGGAAGGGCATGTGAAGCATCCAGCTGAACCATTTACGTAAGAATCTTTCATCAGCTGCTTTTACTAAATAAAAACATTCAAGAGAATTAGCTTTCTGCTTATGTGAAAAAGCATGTGATTCTGTGAAAAAAAAAACTAAGTTCAAAACTCCCTATACCCCCCCAAATAATAACTAAGTGTCTGAAAAGTAGTTAGTGCTATTTTGATTCGATGAACCAAATAGGACATAAAACTCACAAGTAGCCTCAACAACTCAAAGGACATGACTGAGGAAGTGATGTCACACAGGATTGGTTGCATTGGAAGTGTCCCTAGTTTGAAATAAAATCGGCAAAGTTAACAAAAAAAAGACCAATTTTGTTTTCGCAATTACCAGACAGTCTGTAGCAGTTGAGACATATTTTGAAGCCCATGGGACCCAGTGTTTCACTTCCTTCCTGTTTTTAATCATGCTTTCCTTTTCCCTTCTTCTGTTTCTTTCCGTTTTCCGTGATCTCCGATGTCTTGCTGATGCCATTGGAGACGCCGTTTGCAGCAGGTTTGGACGACTTGAGTCGTGGTTGGCGGCGGTACGTCTGGTAGTAGAAATTGGCAAACAGGATGATGAATGTGACGGCGTAGCCAATCAGAGCCCACTGCATCCAGGCCGGGAATGGGCAGCCCGTGTAGAGAGAATGAGCAGCGTGGCCAATGGTGACGTGGAACTGGATCTAAACACAAGCAAATGGGTTCGTATCAGAAACACACAACTACTTTGATTGCTTAAAGTAGTCTAGAAAAGTGTAAAGTTTTTGAAAACGACCTTTCATGCAGTGTATAAAACAGTTCAAAATGAATGAAAACATCCTGCGAAGTTTTAAATCTGAAAGTGCACCGTTTATAAAATGTATTGGCTCTCAAGTGAAAGAGTCGACTCTGAATCATTGAAACAAGACGTTTTTAAAACTATACTACACACAGCCATTGTTCAGTGACCAGCTGATAATGAACATGGTTTTGCGCAGCTCGTCAATGAACAACGGCTGTGTGTAGTATATACGGCTCAATGTGAAATCACGCATGGCACAATATTGGTCTGTTGGACTTGGT
>JAUMHQ010000089.1:16269721-16285042 GCA_032361165.1 Enteromius paludinosus | reverse complement strand
TCCAGACCCACAAGTCCCTGCCTTGTGTGGAGCAGCACAGCTAAGGCATTAGGACGGCCGAGCCTGGGGTAGATGGGAGCGATCCAGCCCGTAAAACCTAGCAAAGGTCAAAGGGGAAACCATCCCGCTGCGTTGCAGATGTCCTGCACTGGAACACCTGCTAAGAAGGCTTTAGACGCCGCCACACTCCTAGTTGAATGCGCTCTGACTCCCATCGGTGAGGGGAGACCAGAGGATAGATAAGCCAAAGAGATAGCATCCACGATCCACCTACTCAGGGTCTGCTTAAAAGCAGTGAGACCCCTTCTAGGAGGGCCGAAGCAGACAAACAACTGGTCCGACTTCCTCCTACGGACATAGGTATCCAGTGCTCGCACTGGACATAAACAGTGTAGTCCTTTTTCTCCCACTCCATGGCTGGGAGGAAGGAAAAGGGCCTGTAACTGGACAGGTGCTGTGGGCACGTTGGGAATATATCCCACTCGCGGGAATAGAAAGACTTTAGCCAAGCCGGGCGCAAAGTCTATACATGAAGGGGCTACCAAAAGAGCCTGTAGGTCCCCCAGTCTCTTCAGAGAGGTGAGTGCCACTAAGACCGCAGTCTTAATGGTGAGGATGCGGTCTGAAACCTGTTCCAGGGGCTCAAAAGGGGATGAGCATAGAGACTGGAGTAGTACCGCTAGGTCCCAGGTCGGAACTCGGGGTCGAATCACCGGCCTCAGCCTAAGTGCATCCCTGAGGAAGCGAATGACGAACGGATGTCTTCCCACCGAACGCTCGTTCACTGGATAATGAAAAGCTAAAATAGCTGCTACATACACTTTCATAGTGGAGTGAGCCAAGCCTGTAGCCAACCTTAACTGCAGTTTATAGGATCTTGCTGATGGTCAGCACACCAGGAGGTGAAAAGTTTCCATCTCAGGGTATATAGTCTCCTTGTTGAAGGAGCCCTGGATTGAAGAATTGTTTGAATGACCTCGGCCGACAAACTAGAGTCTATGAGTTGCGCTCCTTCAAGGGCCATACCCATAGGTTCCATAATTCCGGGCGGGGGTGCACGATTGCGCCCCCTGCTTGAGAGAGAAGGTCCTTCCTGATCGGAATCTCCCAGGGGGAGCCGTCAGGAAGGGAGACCAGGTTCGATAACCATGCTCGGCCTGGCCAGAACGGTGCTACTAGCAGTAGGCTGACCTCGTACTGGCAGACTCTCTCCAGGATTCTTGGAAGCAGGGTGACTGGGGGAAAAGCATACAGCCGGAGCCTCGGCCACGTCTGTGACATAGCATCCACTCCCAGTGGAGCTGGATGAACTAGAGAGAACCAAAGGGGACATTGTGCTTTCTCCTGAGTCGCAAAGAGGTCCACTTGTGCTTGATAGAAGACTAACCAGATCTTCTTTACTACATCTGGATGAAGTCTCCATTCCCCAGGTCTTGACACCTGTCTCGACAGGCTGTCTGCTGCTCAGTTGTGGTGTCCCAGAATATAGACTGCCTAGAGGGAGCGGAGCCTGCTCCGGGACCAAGTGAGGATCTGGTACGCCAGCTTGTATAAGGAGCGTGAGCGCAGACCCCCTTGACGATTTATGTATGACACTGTCGCCATGTTGTCGGATCTCACAAGGTAAGGGAGGAAGCACCTCAGTGCTTGGAATACTGCCAGCAACTCTAAACAATTTATGTGCTTTAGTAGTAGGCTGCCTTTCCATTGGCCGCAGGCCGAATGGTCCCGCAGGACCGCTCCCCAGCCAGTGAGGGACACATCGGTTGTTATCGTCACACGTTTGAGGTGCGCGCCCAGCACCGGGCCTGAGTTGAGAAATTCCACGTTCCTCCACATATCCAGAGCTCTCACACAACGTCGGGAGACTCGGATCATACGAAATGGATTTCCCCTCTGGGAATATTCCTGCAGTTTGAGCCACCATTGCAGAGGTATATAGGCCAAACGGGATCACAGAGGATGCTGCTGCCAGGAGGCCTAAGAGCCTTTGGCTGAGAGAAGACGACCTTGCTTCACGTTCTTGACTGCCCTGAGGATAGACTCGATCCGAGCGGGTGTTAGTTGTGCGTGCATCGTGACCGAGTCCCATAGTACGCCCAGATAAACGACCCTTTGCCTCGGCAGGAGTCAGTGGTGTCACCTGAGGGTTCCGCACCTGACTCTAATCTAGATAGATTTTACAGCAGATTCATATCGTGGTCTCGCTGAAGGCGCTGAAAAGGAACTTACTTCTCACTGTTCTCAGGTCAAATATTTATATGCGATTAAAATTTTTGTTTACTTTCTCAGAATTGTTCAAAATAAACTCAAATGCAAGATATAAACTATCAATTCTGAGAAAAAAACTAGAATTACAAAGTATAAAGTCAAAATGGAAATTGCAAGAAAAAAGTTGCAATTACCTTTTTTGTAGAAATGTTTTTTCAAGAAATAAAGTCCTAATTGTGAGATGTAAACTCAGAATTGCAATGGGAACAATGTCATAACTGTCTGAGAAAAAGGTGAAATTAACCTATTTTAATTTTTTTTTGTCCAATAATGGAAACACGCATATCCATAGAATTGTGTGCCTTGAGCTAAGAAAACTAATTAACAATCCATATCAGTTTGGTAGAGGATCATTTTCCATACACCATTTTAAGAGGGATAGAGAGTGTTGTTTTTTTACCATCTGAATAATAGTGAGATATTTCTTCCACCACAGGTACTTCTGAATCTTTGGTCCAAACGCTGCCAAGCCATAGTAGCCATACATAAGCACATGAATGCCTGAGTTAATCGTAGCGCCAAAGAAAGCTGTGAAGAGAGAAGCAGATTTAATTGGATTTAACATTAAAAAATATATAATATAGATTCAGGTCTAGGATTGTGAAGGAAAAGTATGATCATGGTTTATTATTTGAGACAAAATTTATTTTCTTACATTCACATTGATGTGGAAATTTTTTAAAAGACCATTCGAGTTTCATGAATGAAGCTTCGAGATGCCTTTCAGTTCACGCTTCATTGCTTAAGCGAACACTCTGAAACATCAGTCACTAAATATGAAATGTCCTGGAAGTGTCACCAACATTTGCTAAGACACAATATTACAACATCCAATCATTTCAAAGAAGTCCTCCACCCATTTCAGGTCATTATCCTTTGTTCACCCTTTCCTTCTTAATAACCTTCTGACCATCTGTATACCCTCCCAAACACTTTGACCCCTTCCACATCCCACTAAGCTCTCCTAACCTTTCCTCCCTTTCCTCAAATCTCCTCGTCCTCTTTCTGTTTTTGGGTCTTTTCTTATTCAAGCCTCATAATGCACAACAGTAATAAAGCCGAAATAGTCTTGACAATGGTTCTCAACCTTAATTGTTTCAGATGATCCACCTTAATTTCATCACACTGGTGTTAATGCAACATATGGGCAAAACGAGAAATACATGAACTCATAAAATGTGTACCATGATTGCAAGTTAAAGGGATAGTTCACCTTAAACATAAAAACTGTCACCCTTAAACTGTTCCAAACCAGTATGAGTTTCTTTGTTCTGTTAACCACAGAAAAATATATTTGATAAAATGTTGGTAACCAATTCGTAGTCGGTCCCTACTGACCTCCATAGAATGTAAAGGGAGCAGAAACCCACCTTAAAATGAACAGAATTTGTATTTTTGGGTGAACAACCCGGCAGATTTGATAAAAGCATGAAAAAACACCATGGTGTCCTATTGATAAATTGTTCATAAAGGGATTTTATAATATAATTTTACAATATATTTTGGCCTTGTTTTAGGTTTAGGCTTAATATAGGCTTAGCCCTTAGGTTAGCATTAGGACTTCAGGCTTTGGCTTTAGGCCTTAGTCTATAATAATCACAAGTGGCTTAATTTGACAACAACAGAAGTAATTTAGTGACTTAGGTATATTTACTTCTGCTAAATCAGTGTGTGTGTGTGTGTGTGTGTGTACTCACACTGTCCGCCAGGGACCCACTTGATGCCGATCCACCACAGGATGAACATTGTGCAGTGATGATAGACGTGCAGGAAGCTGACCTGATTAAACTTCTTCCTCATGATGAAGAACACTGTGTCCAGAAACTCCACCCCCTTAGAGATGTAGTACCACCACAGTGCTGACGCTATCTGCAGAAACACCACCCGTATCAGAGACGATTCACATTTCTCATTTGTTGTTATTTTAACTGTTCTTTCTTTCTTTTTTCTTTCCTTCCCATCCATCCATCATTCAATCTATTACTTGCTCTGTTGTTTTAATATTTCTTTCATCCATCCCTCTATCCTTCAATCTATTGTTTGCTTTGTTTTTTTCATCTATTGTTTCTGTCCTTTTTCCATCTATCCATCCGTTCTGTCTGTCTGTCATTGTTGTTCTTTCTTTCTTTCTTACATATAAAAACAGCTATGCGTGATCAGTGAACCCCCATAACCACTGAAGCCTTGATAACAACCTAAGCTTATCTGAAGTCACTTTGGATGCAGGTGTAAAATTATTCATTACAATGAATTTGCTTAGTCTGTTTAAGTATACTGATAGCAAGAGCCATGAGAATGAAGGCGTGGCCTGCAGGTGGGGAGACTCCTGACCTCATCTCTGTCCTCACGTCACCAAGGGAAACCGAGCTTGCCAATGAGGGTGACGATGCATGCCAAGACAACAGCATGGGGGAACTCTTAACCAACGTCAGTGAAAGCGAATCCAGGGATTCTGCATTCCGGCCTTCTGATTACTCTCATAGAGCTCTACTCAACTTTCTCCCTGTCCCCACAACTGTAAAACACCCTTG
Organism: Enteromius paludinosus; assembly: GCA_032361165.1. NCBI lineage: Eukaryota > Metazoa > Chordata > Actinopteri > Cypriniformes > Cyprinidae > Enteromius > Enteromius paludinosus. The sequence goes on along the minus strand of JAUMHQ010000089.1, from coordinate 16,280,240 downwards.
AGTGGTCTACAAGGGCATGGCTTCAATCTGGAGTTTTTCATTGGGGTAGTCCATGTATAATTCGCTTTATATAACAACAGTAGCACGGTAGGTCTTCAATTAAGTAAATGTATTTAAGGGAAATAATGTATATCTTACCCTGACTTCATTAACATCATTGGAGTAGTTCACGGGCTGGCAGAGGTAGCTGTATCCGGCCGCTCTGGAGCCCAGTAGCAGCTAGAGGCAAAAACCCATTATCCATTATAATTATTTATTATTTTGTGCTCTGGAAAGTTTAATGGTCACAAAAGGTTAATTTGCCACAGTTTATTCCTTATGCTTTAGGAAAGCATAATCTGCACAGTTCTGTTTCACTTCATGGCATTTTTTTCTTTCCGTTCATATAAAAGCTTGACTTGTGAAACAAGCAACAGACTGTCTGTGTAAGAAGTCAAATATGTCACTCTTTTTACTGAAACAATGATCTTGTGCCAAACGTCTGTCTGGGATACAGCATTGCACATGTTGGGCAGAAATCACTGCTATTTTTCTCTTGCTATTTTTTTCATACAGTGAAAGCTTTAAGCATGAATAAATTATTAACCTGATATTTATAACAACATTTCATATCAGTATTTTATCAGATATTTTTAATCAAATAAATATTTTTATTTTAAATGTTCTCTCTCTTTCTTTCTCTCTCTATATACATACACACACATATACATATATATATATAGTTCATGCATTTTTTTTCTTTTTTCAACAAATATTTGTTTAAAAATGTGCTACAATTACACACACACACACACACACACACACACACACATATATATATATTTAATAACTAATATGTCTTATTTTAAACGTAAACTACACTAAGTTAGATTTCTGCTTATAAATGCCATTAAAACGGATTTTGCGAATAAAAATATGTAAACAACAATGAAACAACAAAACAATGCTGAAGATATGATACTTTTGTGAGTATTTTTGAAAAACTTGTAATGCAGACTGAATGCAGAGGATGAAGAATCCTATCATAGCAGTATTATTTTCTGATACCATGCTACTTTCATGTAACTATGCTCATTGAGAACTCTATAAACACGACTGGTCACACTAGTTTCAAATGGATTGACAAGGAGATGAGCAGACCTCTTTGCAGATGTAGAAGTTTAGCAGCACCATGCTGAAGTTGTACACAATGAGGGTTTTTCTGAGCTGAAAAGGCTCCTGGTTCTGCATGTAAAGGGGTCCGACCCAGAGGAAGAGCAGGTAGAGAACGCTGATCCCCAAGGTGGGCAGCGGAGATGACATCATCGGCCATTCCTCAACGCGCTTATCTGAGATTCAAAGATTCCGAATATTTACTGATTTCGTTTTCTGAAAACTATAAAAATACATACGCAATAAGATTCTCACCTGCTATGGTAAGGCTCCATTTATAAAACTCTACAGAGTCATTCATAAAGTGAATGACCGTCTCCATGGCTCTAGTTCTAAGATGATTATCCTGTGAAGGAGCGGACAGAAAAGAAGCGTTTTTAAAGTGCTCGTCTTAGCCTTTTCCTTGCACAATTTTAAAAACAATCCCTCTAGGACAGTCGGTCTGATGATATAAAGATCATTTCACAAGACTGTAAATATCAGATTTTGATTGTTAATCACATTGTGCCACATAAATGTGCTGTAATAAGATATTGTTACACAATAATTGAGCTAAAATGTAGGGTATAGTTAACATCAAGCTAAAAAGGTATAATTTTGTGTTTTATTTTATTTATTTATTTTTTTATTGTGTCAAAAGGCAAACCCAAGAATATAGTGACAGATGTGTACGTGTAATAGTGAGGGTCACTAATTTAAATCAGCAACTAAATCAGATTCCACACCTGAGTGCCAGGTAAGCAGAATTAATAGTCCACCAGTGTTGTTACATAATCAACCTGTCTTTCGTGGCCCTGCTAACGCCCGTGCATTATTTAGCGGGCCTATCGTTTTGCACTGAGACAAGCGGAGGGAAAACAGGATAGCTGCATACGGCTGCAAATTGAACACACAAGCAAAAAAGTGTAAAATTGACGAGCAAAGTTGAGAGAGAATAAGCTTTGTTAAAAATATATGGGGTTACGTCAGGTTCAACTTGATAGAAATCTTTAAGAGCTTTGCGGAAGAAAATAGTCAAATAGAGCAATGTATGCTTATGTGTTTATTGTCACTGCATCATTTGTCTTTATGTGTGCTGTAATACTGCAGGGGAGACCGGGGCTAGTTGTCACAATGTTGTCTCAATAACTACAGGATTTTGAGTCCAGTTTCACAAATATGCTTGTGCTAAGTGTTTGTTTATAGTGCTAAACACTTAAATTGGGATTTTTTTAAATGAGTCTTCCAAATGTAAAATTTTAAAATTATATTTTTGTTAAATCTAATAGGTGTACATAATAAAAGGACACTAAAATGCTTTCTGACATAGTTAACTATATAATGAAGGCAGATTTGAACTGAAGATTGAACTGTGTATTTTTCAGGTTAGTTTAGGTCATCACATTAATACTGAGGCAAGTTGTCACGTGTTTTATGCTGTTATTGTTTTTTTTATACAGTATATTAATTGCAATTTCTGTTGACGTTGGGTATTTTCCTTTCCGTTTTGCATTTCCTGCTAGTTCCACAGCTAAAAACATTGGCTGTTCAATGGCAGTTTGTACTCCATATAGTGTGACAACATGCCCCGTTACTGTGTATTGTATTTCTGAACAGTAACATTGGAAATGTTTAATAGATTTCTATCCTAAACCTCACATAGAAAAACATCACTAGTCCTGGTTTATTCAATAAACTTTCAGAAAAAAAAAGGTACAAAAGCTGTTACATTTGTACCTTATTTGCCTCTAAAGGGTGCATATATGCACTTAAAAAGTACATATCAGCACCTTAACAGTACATATTTGCACCTTTCAAAAAGGTACTGTCCTGGTGACAGCCACTGTCCATTTTATTTCTAAGAAGGTATGTTGTTTTATCATTTAAACCCTAACAAACTACTACTACTTGTTTTGTTTTTATCTTAATACCTCTTAGTTTGATGTTTTGTATCTAATGCAATGAAAATCAGGCAATTTGAGGTTTAGATCAAGTCTGCAAATATGTTTTGAGGCCCCTTAACATGCAATAAATTATTCTGCACTATAAAACGGAAGATATGTAGCTGTTCAAATAAACATGTCGGCGTGCAGTGCAGAGTTCCTGTGCGTCCCAGCTGAAGACAAAAGCCTCCGTGCGCGTGTGTCAGCAGGTTTCACCAGCATTTGTCAGTCAGGCTTTAATTCCTTTTGATCTACGAGCTTAAAGTGTACGTACAAATGCCCATCGACCCACATCTGAGGCCGCAGCACTCAGAGGGATGATCGCCATGAAGGTTATCACCACCAGATGCCCCAACTACAAGCTTCTGAGGTCTAAAACTTTCCTAGAAACTTAGAAGAACCAAACAATCAATATGAATATATGAAATTAAACGAACATGAGCCAGAATAAAAGGAATTTAAAAGGTCCTTTACAGTTTCTATAAAAAAGTACAAATTATTGTTCACATAACCTATATGAAAATTCAACTGGTCATTTTATATTTGCATTTATGCAACACATAAACATTTGATCAGTTCTTACGCATGATTCTGGTGCTGCTATCACAATGCTCTACTGCTTATTAATATATAATTAATAGAACATATATTGTTTAATAATGTGAATGCATTAGGTTAAACCAATCATTTCTGCCAACAATGAGTTTCAATGTTTTTGAGATTAATGTTTCTTTACAGGTTCCTCAGATCAGTACATTAGGTTCTGGGTTCTTTAAAAGCTTTAGTACAGGATGGTCAGTTATCGGTGCATCTTTTAGATTTTCGCCTATTGTATCAAGCTCTAACACCTTTATTTTAAACCTGCAGGCAAACTTAAACGCTTTCAACAAGTGCTGCTGGATGATTCTCTTAGGGAACATGGCTAATCTCCATTAAAGCGATTTAACTGGATCTGACATTTTGCAGTAAACTGTCATTTGCATTGCAACGCACGCACGTTTTCAAAGCAAAATAGGTGTAGGCTAGTTTGAAAACTGGTACCAATGCAGAAAATGACACTCTTGACACACACACACACACACACACACACAGTCTTACCTTGCGAGCTCGTGCCTATGCCGACATCAGGTGCGGTGCAACCCAGGTAAAATATGCGAGTGAATAAATGAGTGAATTTAAATCTACAGTGTGCGTTTAAACACATCAACCCCGCAGGTTTGGCAATAATAACGCGAAGGCAAACTGAATGTAACTAACGGGACAGCAGCATATGAGGTAAACGCATCTGATCAGAGTGTCTGACACTGACTGGACACCGGTCTGTCCGGAACTGAGCATGCGCAGTCGCGCCATGTGGGGCTCGTGCCGGTGCGCTCGGATAACTCCTTTGTTTAGGCGTTAAAGCGAAAATCTTATCCGGCGGGTGTCAACAGAGCGAACAGACTCATGAGCAACATGATCTTAACACTAATTTTTATCTCTTATTTAGCTATTGGATTATTTAGGTATTATTTTATACACGCACGCACGCACACACACACACACACACACACACACACACACACACACACACACACACACATATATATATATAATATTTTTTTAATAAGTTACGTTTGATTATTTTTACTTTATTTGTATACATATAACTGCTTTCATATTTAACAGTTTATTATCTAATCATTAGCAATATCGGGTAAAAGGGTAATATTCTAAATTACGTTTTTTAACATCATTGTGGTGAAAAATTGTAAAAAATAAATAATAATAATAATAATAAAAAAATACACGTTTTATCCTGGTTTAATATATTATAATTTTGTCCTAAATTTGTAAAACCCATTTTTTGAGGTAATTTTTTCATATCTAATAATTAAAAGTATGAAAAATAACATTATTATATTATAAAATGCATACAGACATTCTTATATTTCATATATAATGAAATGATATTTTTTTAACGTGCGTTATAGCCTAGTATTATATCATCCTCTAAATCACATTGTGTAAATCACACATTGGTAAACAATGATTTTCATTAATGTTAAATTGTATAATGTAGTGTGACGTAATTATAATTTCTTCCACTGATAGGCTCTCTCAATTAAATCTCCAAATCGCTACTGAGGGTTGACCTGTTGCTGAGAATTTTTTAACCCACTGCGAGAACACAACGCAGACACAAGGTGGCAACAAACCCTAGAAAACTATTTCACAGATGGGAGAAATGGTGTAGGTTTTGAGCAGACTGAAATAATATTTTCTTGTAAAACCCAGTAAACTTTGTTTTGTGTTGCAGTTTAACCACAAGTACGGTGTACATTTTAGGACATTTTCAGACCTCAGTCATAAAATAAAAAAAGGCGTCATGCCGTCCAAGACTAAAAGGCCTTTGTCAATGGACCAAATGGCATTGTGACTTACTGAAAGGCTTCAGGTCTTGGAAAAAAATGACGTCCGGTGTCAGGTCTCATACAGTCAGGCATAGGGCGAAATGGACTCTGATTAAAATGCGAATCAGGCGAAACTTCATGCAGACACGTGAATCATTATTGCATGAAAACATCAAAAACAAGTGTTTCATAGCGTTTCATAGGCTATGTTCTTTTTGTTGTTGTTGTCACATTACCTCATCATGTTGCAGGTTAATTTCAGCTAGTAGAGTCCACTTATTAAAAAGTGATCTTTCATTTATGAACCTATTTATAGGTTTATATCTAAGATATTTCTTTTTAGCAACAATTTGTCCATTTGTCCTTTTAGATCTTACTAGTGCCCCCCGCCACGCACACAAAAAAAAAGTTTATATAGTCCTATTAATATGAATTTATAGGGGCTATCATCTAAATGTTGTATTATTTTTGTACTGTTCTCTGAGGTCCACTTAAAATGTTATCAAGATTTTTACATTACAGAACGCTCATTTGAATAGGCATGACGTAAGTGAAGTCCTGCTGTAAGGACTGCTGTAATTTAGGTTAAAAACAAATTGATATGGCCTACTCAGTACATATCAAATGATCTGTAGTAACAGACAAAGTAATAGTAATACAATGTAATAAACGACAAAGTGAAACAGACTTGACTTGGCCAAACAGATTTGACCAGGCATGGCAAGAGACACCGAAACCCCACATTACATCCCCCCCCCCCCCCTTAAGGGCGGCTCATGGTGCCGAAACAAAACCCAAACCCAAATAAGTAAGGAGGGTGGAACTGGGGGAGGGACCAGGGGCCAGGGCCATGCAGGGGAACAGGGTTAGGGTCATGGAGCAATGGTGAGCCTGAGCCGTGGCAGACAGTGTAGCAGGGGAGGACCAGGGCCATGAAGCAGTAATAAGGGAGTAGAGATCCAATGACGGTGCAGGCAAGGCAGGGCGCCCAAAGACAGGCTCCTTGGCCATAAGTTCACAGGCGGTCTCCGTGACTGTGATGAGGCAGACAGAAAGTTCATGGACAGCTTTAGTGGCCATGACAGGGCAGACTGTGAGTTCATGGACGGCCTTCCTGGTGGTGACTGGACAGGCCGTGAGTTTATGGACGGCCTCCGTGGCCATGAGTTCCTGACAAGGAGCTACCTCTAAAAGTTCTATGGCTGAAGCCGACACCTCTAGAGGCACTGGAGTGGACTTGTGAACAGGTGAGGCCTCTGCTGCGCAGTGTGCAGCCCACACACTTAAATTGGCAACCGCCATTACTGGGAGAGTGACGGAGAGTGGCAAGACCTTTGTGGTGACAGGATGCCTGCAGCTCTAACTGATCTCAGAGGTGGGTCCCACATACTGGCAAATAGTCTTTGCAGTCAGGTCTTATGCACGTCCTGATTTTGCTGAGTTCGACGTGTTCCAATATATTTCGTTGACCCTGGAACAACATTTTACTCCAAAATGTTAGCTTTGACCATATTTCTACACCAAAACCAAACCCTACCCATGAGTAATGCATAAAATCAAGTTTAATGATAGATGACTGACACCGATGTGCAAGCACCAAACACTGATTGTAAGCTTAAACTTCACAAAAGCTATAAACTGGTTCTTCAAATCTGATTGGCTTATCACAATGTTGTTCCAGGGTCAACAAAGATGTGGACCCAGGGGACATGTCGAACTCAGCAAAATCAGGTTCTGCCAGGTGCTATAGCCACCCCCAAAAATATTTTGGGGAAATTAAGGCAATTGCCGTGACCTGATGAGACTCAGTCATGGCGCAATCTTGGCTGGAGGATCAGGCGTGGCGGCCATCTTTTTGTGAGGACTTGGGTGTGGTGGCCATTTTGTGAGCAGGTCCTGGCTTAGCAGTCGTGACAAGAGTGATGTAAACAGACTCTAGAGTGACGTGAGCAGGCCCTGGAGTAGCAGGCATGGCATTAGCAAACACTGGTGTGGCAGATATGATGCATTCAGGGGTTGATTTGGTGTACGTGAAATGACTTATCTGGCGTGGTGTGAGCAGGTTCTGGAGCAGCAGGCATGTCGAGAGCAGGCTTTGGCGGACCTGGAGTATCTGGCATCGAGGGAGTGTTGTGTTCCTCCTCCATGACTCCCACAGTAAAATATTGTTCCAGAGTCCAGTGAGAGGTATGGCGGGGCATTAAATGTGCATTAAGCCAAAACTAAAAATGTCCTTTAGTGCAACATCATGATGCTACAAGTCCACAAGATGATACAGTCTACAAAAGTCCTCAGCGTACTCCTCTATAGCCAGGTCACCCTGACGCAGGCAGAGGAGACGCGAAACTGCTGGGTAGCAGTCGTGTATTTCTGTAATGATCATCCACTGAATGGCAAGTTGAATGTGAACCCAAGTGAAGTTTATTTATAAAGTGATCCCAATACAAACATAATCCAAAAACAGATGACTTGAAACAACGACGACCTGAAACAGACTTCATGAAACAAACTTGACAAACAGAGGATATAACTTCATAATACGCGGCATTAAGACAATGGGAACCTGGGTGCTTGTAGAAGACACTGGGGATCACATGACTAGAACAGACCAATGAGCACATGACACAAGGACAACCAATCAGAACATGACACATACACTGCGTCCGAAATCGCATACTGCTTAAGTAGGTACTACATTTAAAACCGAACGAACTACCCGACCGTTAAAACAGTACATTCTATATAGTATGAATGTGGGTAGTATGAATGGAATTCGGACGTACTACATCCGCCATATTGATGTAGTCACATGTCACGCATCGTCACAACGGCGCGACAATTTAAACTTTCAATAAGTCATCCGTTTATTTAGAACGTGTGAAACAACTGTAATTTAATCACAATAAAGAACGTTAGGTACTTGAAATGAGCCACGTCTCCACTTTCCGCCGTTTTTCGAATTTGACGCCTCCTCTCCCGGAGCCTCATGGGTTAGGAAAGTGTCCATGGCATGCGTAACACAGAATTCGGCCGGAAGCAGTAGGTCATCTGGGTACTTCTCGCCTACTGAATTTCGAATGCTATGAATTCGGACATACTACTCGCCTCGCATACTTTTTTTCTGCATACCATATAGAAGGGAAGTAAGCGATTTCGGATGCAGCTACTGTATAAACCATGGTGAGAAACATGAGGACAAGGGAAGCATGACATGAACAGGAACTGTGACAAAACTTCAAAATAAAAGACATGACAACATAACATGAAACAGACACCCAAGCAAAACCCAACCCCCATCATCTGATTTCTGCATAGACCTTTGTTTGCCTGTATGTTTGTGTGAATTGGTGAGCGGGGCTAAACAGGCAGAAATGTAGAAGCAGGTGTTGATGTTCTTCCGCGAAGGTGATATTTAGCCATACTATTACACATATTCCACAAGCTGTTTTTAGACTAACAAGAATCTTTTTAGGTTTAAACCACGACGACCTCTTATATATCAAAAGATCAAGAGAGTTTTGATTGCTCAATTCATGTCCCCCTTTAAAGGCTATGTTATGAACTAGTCTCCTGGGCGGGGTGTGAAATGAAAATCTATGTGTGCAGACGTTTAGATGAGGAGACAGCAGGGTGAGGGCTAATTGCATGACGGCTCAGCTCAGTGATTGTGTGTTTTTAGCAGCTCACAGGTGTTCGGTTAGCAGCGGTTGGTCTGTGATCATTCACAGCAGGCCGCGGCGCTGCAGGAGCAGATGTGCAGTGCTTGAGAGAAGCAGGAGAGCAGCAGGAGGTGATGAAGGAGTTCAGGCTCACCTCACACATCTTCTCACCTGTTTGTCACGCTTACAGCTGAACAACATACTAAATACTCCACAGGTTTACTTTCTTTCATGCACAGTACATTTGTCCACAGTACAGTTCTTGTTTTTAACTTTTACATATTTTTTTTTTTACACTATAATTACACTATTGGGCAGACGTTTGGGGTCTTAAGAAGTAATTAAGAATTGTATTTAGCAAGGATGCATTCAATTGATTAAATGGGACAGTATTAGTCTAATGATGAGAACTGTCAAATGGGAGAATCAGATGAGCACAAAACAGTTTGTGATGTTACCGAAGATTTGTTTCGGATTAATGCGGTTCTGTTGAACTTTGTTTCACAGTTTACACACAAATGTGAAGTAATGTTAAACTGTTTTCAGCCTTGATGAAAGTAAGAAATTTTTCTTGGGTAGCAAACCAGCCTAAAAATGCAGCAAAACAACTATGACAGAAAAGCAGTGTGACATTAACAAAACTATATAAGCAATGAATGAGAGAAACTCCAGGCTTTAAATAAGGTGAGACTGATAAGCTAACAAGACACAGGTGAATGCAATCATTGATCAAGAGTCCAGGCAAAGGATTGTGGGCAATATAGTTTTTTGGGAGTGCCCTTTTGCAGAAGCTCGTGGGCACTCCAGCAGGTGATCATTACTATAGCAATACATATATTGAATTAGAAAAAGTCATTTGAAATTGTAATAATGTTTCACACTATTGGTGTTTTTACTGTATTTTTGATCATATAAATGCAACCATGGTAAGCTTAAATGACTTCTTCCAAAAACATTTTATAAAACTTTGTCAGATTCATTCAGTTCAGTCAATTAAGCTGTCCTTACTTTATGTCTGTGTTGAGATTTCTAGGACATAAATTCAACATCTGTGCTTTCTGAGTCATCCGCAACTATTGCTCACTTACTTTGGGATAGAAATGCATTCCGAATCATAAATTCATGAATAAAGGCTTCATGTGGGTTTTATGAACAGCAGTGGAAAGAAACAAACAGCATGTTGCAAATGATGATGTATATATTAGCAGAAATTTTACATTTTTAAATATTTTAAAGGTGCCATAGAATGGAAAACTGAATTTAGCTTGGCATGGTTGAGTAATAACAGTTCAGTACATGAACATAACATACTGTGTGTCTCAAACACCATCGTTTCCTACTTCTTATAGAAATCAAGTGTTTGCAAAAGACGACTGAAAAACGGTCAAATTCC
>JAUMHQ010000089.1:16237197-16247607 GCA_032361165.1 Enteromius paludinosus | reverse complement strand
GATTAATCTAGATTAATTTCAAAATTAATCTAGATTAATCTAGATTAAAAAAATTAATCTATGCCCACCCCTAATATGCATACATATGTGTATGTGTGTGTGTTATGTTTTATGTTTATGTTATGTATATATAAATACACATAGCATACCTTTTTTTGTGTGTGTGTATATATATATATATATATATATATATATCATATAATTTATATCATATATATCTATAAGCAATATATAAACGTTACACATATGTTTTGGAAACTAATCGCAATTAATCATTTGACAGCATTAGGCCCAATCCCAATTCTACCCCTCACCCCTATACTTTCCCCTACCCCTCCGTTTGGCGCGTTCACGTGTAGGGGTAGGGGTGTCTCAATTCTCATTTGGTTGGAGGGGTAGGGGGAAGGGCTAGATAGTATATGCCTCACTAGGAACTCACTACAAAAAATATGAAGCCTCTGTCCTTGTTTGACTTTAAACAGTCTGAACTTGTAGCATAACATCCACGAGACATTAAACAACCTGAACTTGTAGCATAACATCACATTCTTGTTTCATTTCTTTTAGAAACGTCTGATTCACATTCATATAGACATGTATGGCCTTTTTATCATTGCATATGGATCTGCTTTGATAAAACACTCAACACATTCTGTGTCAAATGAGAAACATATGAATTACAAGACAAGCCATTACATCCAGACAAATAAAAAGCATTCAGCTCCCTTTAGGATATTCTCAGTGCATTACCAAAAATAAAATAAAAAAAACAGAGATCAGATGAATGCAAAGTGTTTAAAGGTCAAAATTCCCATGTTAGTGATGCCATCTAAGCCGATAAAGTCGCTTGCCTGTGCTAAACGTGTGTCTAAACTTTTGAAGGCCAAGGTTGCGGTTAGAACAGAAAATGTGCGGTATGCACAAGGTTGCCATGCTTAAATATGACACAGCTGTGAATGGAGCTTCTTTTCAGTTACCCAACATTAATATACTGGTCAGTATTAGCACAGTCTGTGAGAGACCGGTTTGATAGATGGGCGCTCATTTACTGAAGGTGTTAAAATGCTGGACACTTTTATTTAGAATTTAATTAGAATATTTTTATGTGTTTGTACCATAGGGCAAGGAACAACTGAAAGAAGTATCAGGAACAGGATAATTAGAGCAGTCAGTCAAACTTTAAGGAAGACCATATGTCTAATGGAGTCTCTTCAGCTCTGCCTGTTTAACAGTTTTGTGGCTCAGACATTCCTCTTTGAGACTTGATGGACTTCATCGACATGTAGAATTAATTATGTCTCGATACAAATAGACAATAGACAGGTTACAAATGGAGACAATTGTTGACATACAGTGTAAAATTAAGGTGGATAACAACTCAGATCATATGCTCTTTGATGAATCTGAGGAGATCTGAGGAGATCATATGAAATCTATGACTTTTCATTGCAGACTTCATGATAATGACAAGTCTGGGCAAAGTTCAGGCCTACAATTTAAACTCTTATAGAGAGATATGAGAATACAGGAAATGTACCTCAAAAAAGCTCCAAGAAACAGCTGCAATATTAAATATCTAATTTGTGATTATGAATAGCACGTATATGTATATTTAGATATATGTATATATAATGTATATTTGCCCAAATTCTCCTTTTTTGTTTTCTAGTTGATGTGCTTACATTTCTTCCATCCCATCTGTGGTTCTTCTAAGGCCAGACTGTGGTCACTATGTGCTATGCAGCTTTTTGAATCTCTAGTCAATCGAGATTCACTAGAGATTAAAAAAATTCTGTTGCTAATTTATCTGTTCTGCGCACATCTGACTCACATAAAACACTAAACTAAACACGTTATTCTCTCGTCATTAGTGCTAATTCAAGTAATTGTGTTGAACTTTTTTGAGATTAGTTAGCCAGTCCACAGATTGACAGATGGATGTGTGTGGATGGATGGAGGATAGATGGATGATGAATGAACAGATGGACAAATGTGTGTAGATGCATAGATGGATGGATGGACAGATGCATGGATGAATGGATGGATGAACAGTTGGACAGATGAGTGTAGATGCATGGATGGATGGATGGATGGATGGACGGATGGACAGATGGTATGGATGGATGAACAGATACATGGATGGATGGATAAACAGATGGGTGTAGATGGATAGATGGATGAATGAACAGATGCATGGAGGGATGGATGGATGGATGGATGGATGGATGGATGAACAGATGGGTGTAGATGAATGGATGGATGGATGGATGGATGGATGGATGGATGGATGGACAGGTGTTTGGATGGAAAGATAGGTATGAATGGATGGACAGATGCATGGATGGATGGATGGATGAACGAAAAGATGTACAGATGCGTGTAGATGGATGGATGGATGGACAGATGCATGGATGGAAAGATGGGTATGAATGGATGGACAGATGCATGGATGGATGGATGGATGAACGAACAGATGTACAGATGCGTGTAGATGGATAGATGGATGGATGGATGGATGGATGGATGGATGGATGCATGGATGAATGGATGGATGAACAGTTGGACAGATGAGTGTAGATGGATGGATGGATGGATGGATGGATGGACAGATGGTATGGATGGATGAACAGATGCATGGATGGATGGATGGATGGATGAACAGATGTATGGATGGAAAAATGGGTATGAATGGATGGAAAGATGCATGGATGGATAGATGGGTGGATGTATGAACTGATGGACAGATGAGTTTAGATGGATGGATGGACAGATGCATGGATGAACTGATGGACAGATGAGTGTGGTTTGATAGATGGGTGTCTGTGTGTGGATGAATGGATGGGAGTAGATAAATAGATCTGAGCATTTTTTTTTTTAAATCTTACTAACCCCAAAAATTTAAATGATTCTTCATTATATTACAGTAGACCAGATTCCTTTTGGAGTCTCTAAAAAGCATGAAAAGCAGTTTTGTGTGTCTGCCGCCCAGATGAGCAACAGCCACTGATGAATGGGAATGACATACATTATAGACCTCCTTGGTTGCAGCACTCAAACAAACAGAGCAACGCTGAGAGTGCCACAGCTCTGCAATGTTTACACTCTTCTAGGAAATCAACCTACCAATGTCTTACTGTCAGCTGTCTCTAAGAGAATAAAATATTTAACATAGTAATGCTTTAAGCTGAGTGAAGTTGACTGCCTTTCACTGACTGCATGTTGGCTTGTGTTTCAGATGGCCTCAATGTTTTGATACTCCTGGGACTGAAATTCACTGGCAGCTGCTATGGGAAGCGATTATGGGGAAAATCTGATTCAATTAAGACCAAAATGTCCTGTTCTTAGCTTTCTCTGTGATTTAAGAGAGAGGTTATGACAACAAGAACTTGTGTTTTTGATGTGTACCAGATTTTCCACTCTTAACACGTCCACATTGATTGTCAAAAACCATTGTCAGCAAAACTAATGCACAACAACAACACAATTAAGTGTATAAAAGTTTTGTTGCATTATATTTAATGCTTTGGGATTCAGACTTTGTGTTGTATCAGACATCCAATTTGTTTCTTGAGCAAGGGTTCCCCCAACTGCTCCCTGGTGTGTGTTCATGGTGTGTGTGCGCGCGTGGTTGTTCACTTTGATGGGTTAAATGCAGAGCACAAATTCCTAGTATGAGAAACCATACCTGGCCACATGTCATGTCACGTCACATCTTTTCCTTTTTTCCTAAATTCTTTTTTTCAGCCATCTTGTGAACCCCTTTGAATCCAAGTCCGCCGAACACATCTGGGTGCGATAGGATGATGTGAACTGTGGATGATAACAACCAGATAACCCTAGCTGAACAAAGAGCTGATTTTGTCTTTAATCAGAACCTTCAGTCACTTGCTCTAATAAGAGAAACACAAATAAACACGATCACACCGCCAAACGCACAAACACTGATGAACATACAAACACATGGACGCAGTCACTAACAAACAAACTTCAGATGTCATCATCACTATTCGTTAATGTAGTTCATCATTCGATGTTTATGTAATGATTGGATTGAGATTGATAGTTTTAGAAAATAGGGTGTTGTTGAATGAAGCAAGAGGGGCTCTGGTGTGTCTCAAGTCTACAGTATGACTGCATCTCCATTGTCAAACAATCACAATTCTTTCACCAATATCTGGTGCAGATCAGATCTTGAACCTTGCATAAGAGACAGTTTGGTTTTATTATTGCAAACAATATTGCAAAAATACTGAATTAAACACCTTTAGTTTATTTTCCATTGAAACATAAGAAATTCCCTTGAGATGGAACATTATATAGCTTTTTTTAAAGAGCAAGGCTGGGTAGAATCAAAAAATGAGGAAAAATTATATTTCAATGCTTTTTGCATGGTACCTCAAAACTATATTGCTTTTCACTAAAGTCTCCTGCAAAACATTTGCTTCCACCCACAAAATTATTGCATTCGCTTCATAAACTTTGCTTTGACTCACAAAATATTTAATCATTGTTCCCCCCAACAAGATAATTTGCATTCTCTTGAAATACTTTTTGTGGTCTCTTTAAAAGCTATTGAGTTCCCCCAACTTTGTGCTCTAACACAAATACTAAATCGAGGGAACGAATTAGCAAATCAAGCGTATGATTTAGCAAATCAACAGAATGAAATAGTAATCGCATGCATGTTCTTCTTTCTTTCCATGTCATGTGCAGGGTTCTGTACCAGTGTTGCCAAATCTGCATTTCTACTGCTGAATTTGGCTGCTTTAAGCTACCTGGCGCCTCATTTATAAAGCGTGCGTCTGCTCAGATTTGATCTTAGTGAGTGTGTACGGTGAAATCCATGCCAACGTTCATATTTATAAAAACTGTCTTTGACGTGGAAAATTTATTGTCGGAGAACTGCAGGTTTTTGAAAATGTAAGCTGTTATTGCAGCTCGGTACTCTAAATTATGATGATTGGTGATATTTGATATGTTATTAAACTTCATTAAGAGATGTTTATTAGGCAGAGAACTGAAACCATTTATTTGCGCACAAGTTCACGATAATTTGCGATTCTAGATTTCACATGAAATGATCGTACGATCAAATTTAGGATAGTTTCTGCACAATATTTTATAAATGAGGCCCCAGGTCTCATGGCATTTACGTATCTGGGCACACTTTTTAGCGAGACAAGAAATACGTTCCAATTTGTACATCAGTGCAGTTTACTGCAGAGGCAGTAAAACTCTGATACTTTTTGTTTTATACAGAGTTTTAAAAATAAAGGTGCTTCAAAAGTTCCTTCACCGTTTCATTTTGTTTTCCACAAAGAACCATTTAATCAAAGGTTCTTTAAAGAATCATCTCTTTCTTACCTTTTTATAATACAAAGAACCTTCTTTTGCCACAAAGAACCTTTTGTGAAACTGAAAGGTTTCTCAGATGTGAAAGGTTCTTTATGGACCGTTTAGACAAAAAGGTTCTTCTATGGCATCGTGACCCACACGGCCTTAATTTGTCCCTAGGTCAGCATATTTTGTTGACCCTAGAAAAACACTTGAATGCAAAAATATAGTCTTGACCATATCTCTACACCTAAAACCTACCCATGAGTAATGCCTAAAATTAGAGGAAATGATAGATGACTGACACTGACAAGCACCAAACACTGATTGAAAACCTGTTTATTCAAATCTGATTGGTTAATCACAATGTTGTCCCAGGGTCAACAAAAATGTTGACCCATGTTGCACTTGGAGAATTCAGGTTGCTGAGAGAACCTGGCAACCCTGCTCCGTAACGTGTTTTGAGCAAATCTTTCTGAGGAACCCAAACATTTTGCAAGCAAATGTTAAAATTTTGTTAAGTGAACCCATTTCTTGCGGGAAGGCTCGTAAAATACACACGATTTAGCAAAAATCATATTAATTTGTACGAGTGGGTCCTTTGAATTTTGTTTATATGTCTCTCCTCTTTTTTTTTTATACTTTAAATAAATGAAAAAGAGCACGGGGCTATTTATAATGAGTAGAAAGGATTTGATTGGGCAGGTGTAATGAGGAGATTGATTAGGTGATGCTGTGCCAGCCATGATTAATCGAGCACTTTGTGCACGGTCAAGCAACATCAGCTTAGCAGCATGCTAAATCCATATGAAGTCAACAGAGATTATTGAGGCAAAAACATTCAAACATTCTTTTTCTGAATATAAGTAGACAAGACAAAGTATCAATCAGACTTGTGAATAAAACTCCACCTGTTTCTCCCTATGGTTATTTATTTTTTTTTTTCTGAGCTGTCATATAGAAAGATTAATTCTAGGAATTATATTTGCCCACTGGAATTGTCTGAAAAAAGGTATATGACAATTTCTGTTTGCTATAACAGCCATTATTCTTGGCGTAGTGTTAGCAGGCGCTAACAAAACTGACGATCTAAATGGGAAGTCCAGCTGTCCTTTGTGAGTAAAAATAAAAACATCCTCATAGAAGCCTCTATAACCTCTGCTAATCAATATCGTATTGTTATAACTACCGGCCAAAATAAAGTGAAATTAGCATCCAAGCCATCCATCTTTTTTGACGTCTTAGCAGGGATGTGTTGCTGTCTGTTATTTGTGGCTCACCCAAGAAAAATAAAAACCTCTTTGTTGCATTAAAAGTCAATTTGTGTTCAGTGCTGAGTTTAAAAGTCCAGTAACACTAAACCAGATCCAGGAGTCGGCCTGCAGGAAACTTATGACAGCAAGTGCAATGTCGTCACTTTGACAGCACCACCACAGCTGCATCTAATAGTGTCCTACAGTAACATTAGAATGAGTGCAGGAGATCTGCATTGTTCTGCATAACAAGTCTGAGCTAAATAACAGCTGTCGTAAAGAGCCAAATACAGGTCACCCCATCCATCCACTTTTATGGGGCACCCAAGGACACTTTCACAACTGCTTGTCTCCATTGATGCTTCGGCCTCTAATCAAAACCATAACATATCCTGTCTCTTCTTCTGGGACTGTACACGTCACATTCACATCTGCACGGTTGGAAATGTGTAATCGATTCCTTCGAAAAAAGTCCAGTGACCCCCTGCGCCCACCCTTCACACCCCGCATGCACAAACACACAGTTTTGTGCAGTAAATGAATCACGTGTGTTGGGACAGCTGGATGATGAGGCAATAGTGAGATGTTTATTGGTGTCAGAGGTTTTGATACACCCCAGCATGCACCCAAAACAACAGCGTTTAACCTTGTGTCACCTGCAATCACGCTTAGGACTGTTTTTCTGACTTTTAGCGCCAATCGCACTGATTTTATTTGTAGTATACATTAGTGTCAATGTTTTTATATGAGGTCTGATTATGGTTACATTTACTTGATGATAAGTACAGTAATATTGCAAAATATTAATTCCCTTTTCTAATTGAATGTATTTTGAAACTTTTCAGCACCGTTGCATCAGTCTTCAGTGTCACATGATTCTGATATGCTGTTTTGCTGCTTAGAAAATAGTTAGCGTTGAAAACAGGAGTATTCTTTGAGGTTAGAAGTTCAAAGAACAGGATTTATTTGAAATCTTCTGTAGTATTGTAAATGTAATTTTTGATTAATTTAATGCATCCCTGCTGAATAAAATTATTTATTTTTATAAAAAAAAAAAAACTTTTCAATGCTAGTACAAGTCAAGGAAAGCCTGAGGTATTACTTAGGTTTTATGTTGGTTATTATGTTACTGCAACATAAATCAAGGTTCAGATTCCCCCCCCCCTTCCATTTCATTAAAAAAACAAACAAACAAAAAAATCATATTTGGGTTTTGGCACTCTTTCAGAGAGTTTGCCAGGATAATGTTACTTTGTTTTGCATATACTGTGAAAATAATTAATTTTGCTCTCATGGCTGATTACTGTCGATCAATGTGATGTTAGGACAGGTTGGCTACCACTGCATGTAGACTAAAAGAGATTAAAATTATGTATTTATTTAATTTAAGCTTTTACTTGAGGAATAATGAAGTGATTTACCCAAAAGGGTTGTCATGCAGGCTGTTTTGTTCAGCGGCAAGAATAATGTTCTGCATGGTTAAAATGGATGCTGCAGTTTGTGATGCACTTGAACTGAATGCACTGAACAAAATGTTCAGGCATGCACAAGTTCAAATGTTATATTTTACATAATTGTTTTTTGCAAACTCTGCCCTGAATTGCTTGTATTCACTGCAGGCTCTAAGTTTTAAAAATTGAAGTGCATAGCATGTCAGAGCTTCAGTTTTTCATTTCACCACCCAGATTAGTGAAGTAGTAAAAATTGTTTCAAGCAATTGTGACAAGATTACAAGAAATACATCTGAATATGAGTGTCTGTGGTTTTAGATATTATAGAGAGCATTTAAAAATGACACTGAAAAAACTTTCAACACAGGCTTTAAACAAGAAATATATCCAAGAGGGTAAAAAAAATAATCTTGATTTTTAAGAATGTTACTATAAACCGTATAAAGTATTTTTTTGCTGGTCTAGTTAGTGAACAGCTGGTATCTTAATGGTTACGCTAGTTAAAGGGAATGTCATCCAAAACACAACATATGCTGGTGATCAACTGTAATAGTCTTTCAAAGCAGTTTATCTTGATTATAAGTTGTATGAGACCGTTTACAGTGACCAGATTTGAAGGAAGGCTTTTCTAGTATTAATTAAAAAGATAATAAAAATTCCCTCTAAAGTTTCTGTGGTTCTGAACAAAAGCTGCAACTTAAACAAAAACAAACAACTTCATAGGTTACAAGTCTGATCTGCTAAAGCTTGACAAACAAGCATGTTTTCATGATCTGCAGGCGCCTGTTGACAATGGCCTCTTTCCTTCAGTATTATATTTATAACTAACCCATTTGAAGTCTCCTGGTTGGCTCCAGGCTTTGGCTGGTCGATGGTCGATGGTGGCCACCGGCCAATAGCAGATGGTGAGTCATCAGCTAACAGCAGAGTGTGGTTCCTGATGTGGTCCGAGCCAGAGCGAGTTGGATCTCACATCTGGTTCTGATGTTCCTGTCTACCTCACCCCGCAGACAGAACCGAATCTGGCTCAGGGGATGATGAATGGCCCAAAGAGCTTATTACAAACCTTGCTGAACGTCACACACGTTTTAGACATGCAGAACAACAACCTTTGCTTTCTCCTTTCCCACATCATCAAGAAACAGGAGTCCGTTGGTTGACAAACACTCTGCAGTCCTCATCTATTCCACTCTGACAGCTGGTCCGAGAGTTGGTCCGAGCACTGAATAATCGGACGTTTTTTTTCCTCATTCCCTCAAACAAATAGTTCTGTATTTCGCTTCTGTCTGTTCCATTTTCTAAATGAGTATGTCAGGTTAATGAAAAGCATTCTACAAGACATTTATTGCAGATTTAGTCTGTTTTGTTTTAGAATCCAGTTCACTAAATGCGATGCAGTCTTTACCCTGAAGCATGCAAACTATATCTGTGTAGTTTTTTGCAACACTATTTTATGTACCCTACTGCACGCTTTGACGCAGTTTCAAAGAGAAATGTCTACTGAGAGTTGCTAAAACACAGGTTTAATATGTGACCCTAACATATTTTTATTATGTTAATATAGGTACATATTGCTATGTTTTAAGTTACATAATGTGTCAGTTCAGAATTCAAAGTCAGATTATTCAGACAATTTAGACGATTGAGATGAGTCAGATGATTAAGACGATTGCGATGATTCAGACGATTAAGACGATTGAGATGAGTCAAACGATTCAGACGATTGAGATGAGTCAGACATTGAGATGAGTCAGATGATTCAGAAGATTGAGATGAGTCAGACATTGAGATGAGTCAGACGATTCAGACGATTGAGATGAGTCAGGCGATTAAGACGATTGAAATGAGTCAAACGATTGAGATGAGTCAGATGATTCAGACGATTGAGATGAGTCAGACGATAAAGATGATTGAGATGAGTCAAACGATTCAGACGATTGAGATGAGTCAGACATTGAGATGAGTCAGACAATTGAGACGATTAAGATGAGTCAGAGGATTGAGATGAGTCAGACATTGAGATGAGTCAGACGATTAAGACGATTGAGATGAGTCAGATGATTCAGACGGTTGAGATGAGTCAGACATTGAGATGAGTCAGCCAATTCAGATGATTCAGATGAGTCAGACGATTAAGACGATTGAGATGAGAAAGACATTGAGATGAGTCAGATGATTATGACGATTGAGATGAGTCAGACATTGAGATGAGTCAGATGATTAAGACGATTGAAATGAGTCAGACGATTGAGATGAGTCAGACGATTAAGACGATTGAGATGAGTCAGACGATTCAGACGATTGAGATGAGAAAGACATTGAGATGAGTCAGATGATTATGACGATTGAGATGAGTCAGACATTGAGATGAG
>JAUMHQ010000089.1:16213781-16226524 GCA_032361165.1 Enteromius paludinosus | reverse complement strand
CAGTAGCATAAATATCAAAGTGATTCATATCTGCATAAAATAGAGATTCTAAGCTTTCAAATGGTACCACATATGGGTATGGGTATTGGTGCACACAAAGGGTTAAAAATTCAAGGCACAACTTTTAGAGTTTAGGAGGTTAAAACATGTAGGAATCAAAAACCTTTGCCTTATTTTCTTCAGCAATCCAAAAGCCATTCAAAAGAACTGTTATCTGACAGAATATTATACATCTTATTTTAGCATTTGTTCATAGACTGCAACGTGAAATGTATGTTTCAAAAGCATTTTCAAAAATCCACAAGGTCAAAAGTGCTCATAAATGAAGGAACTATGGTTAAGGACCAGAAACATCCATTGTGTTATAAACCTTATGACATCTGGACCAAATCCACAGAACATTCAAGGCTTTGGTGGAAAACCATTTCTGAAATCCATCAATCCATCTCTGATTGGCATGCACTAGTTTTGTGAGTACAATCCATTCAACAGTCTTCATTGGCCCTCAACTCCTACAGATGTACTTGATTTAAATCAATTTATCTGTTGCAATATTGAAGTATTTTTTCACGGCCTATTTAGGTTGCAATATGTCATTTTTGTCACAAGGAGGCACTCCAGATTGAACCAAGACAGACGGTGGGACTGTTGGTTTAATAGCACATGAAGTGCCAGTTCATAGTCTTGGGAAGTGAGTGCAGATGCACGAGGAACTGCATACAAATGACACAAATGAATAAGTAAAAACAGACCGTCAGATTAATTAGCATGTCACATGGTTAGCTTGAGGCTAGGTCAGTGCCCAACGAATTGCCCAAGATCGCAGCTTAGTAGAGCAAGCTTTTGTTTGCTTTGTCTAAAAAGCATGAGAAGGACTTGAACTTGAGAACTTTTTCAGCACACAATTTTTGTTCTGATTCTTTCTCCCCCCAACTGTATCTGCATCGCAACAAAATTTATAGCACACTGACTACTGGGGGGAGGGGGGCGGATTCTCACCTGGGTGTATGTGTTACAGTACAATACTCATAAACCCAAATGCTGTAACTACCCTAGACTGTTGAGCACTGGACTATTAAGCATTTAATCAGATTAGGGAAGATGGGTTAATATCCCTCTCATGGAGTGCTAAATTTAGCATATTCAAAGTGCCGCTTAACGAGAGGATAGCGTTAGCCCTGCCCGGCCCCCTCTATGTTAAATGCCCTCAGACCCAATTTCTCATCCAGTTGAGCCCGGAGCGCAAGCTAAGCTAGCATACGTATGCCAAAGTGGGAGCTAAACTGTTTAGGCTCCTGTTACAGTGGGAGTTAGCTAAGTAAGCGCTCTTTGCCTCATTGCTAAGGTAACACTCACTGTTTACTTTAATGAATTATAGCGTGAACTTTTATGCGAGTTCCCTGAAAACCAAACTCCATGACCCTACAGGAACTTTGCAACACTGAGCTATTTTTTTTTTTTGTTTTGTTTTTTGACAAATGTCTCATTCTCAGCCTTTTTGGGCAAGAATGTTATTTTTCTTCATAGAAATGAATTTTATCTTCCAACATAAACAGAGGAAATATTAATACTTTGTCTGATCCACAGTCTAAATATCACAATCATATGGTTTAAACCAGCCTAAGTTGGTTCAGTAAACAGGATGCTGATTTTCACTCTGAATTTAGAAATAAAAATGCTAGACTTTTATATATTAGCTTAATGCAACGTTTGTTGACTTCACAGTCACATTTGAAAGGTTTAAAAAAAAAAGTTTGAAATGTCACCTATTGAGGTATTTTATTAAATTTTTAAATTTCATTATATGTTACCATCTAACTTTTGGAACACTTCATTTCCCACAATGCATTGCATAGCAGCACAAATCAAAAAAGTACCAAGTCTATATATCTGAATGTTTTTTTACTCAAGGGTGCTATAGCAGCAAGGCCTAATGAGACAGTACAAAAGAGAGAAAGTAAATGAGGGAGAGTTGGGGACAGCTGAAGCGATATCCTGTCTACGGCAGAATGACGTAGGATGCAATAAATCTGCTTGCGCTCTGTGTTGCTTAGCTAACAGTTACAAGTCTGTTGAGAGACGCACCGTTGCCAAAGTACATTAAACACAGACGATTATAACAGGTAGATTGGTGCATCCTTTAGCCAACGGTGATTTACTCTAAACAGACTGGCCATCTGCTATTCTAAGCAATGCAACAACAAATGCAGTTGCTTTTTTACATGTATGTTAAAAAATTGTAATTGTTAAAACATTTTTAAAAGTTTACTGATGAAAGGAATATCTTATACCGACATTTATGTCTGACATGTTCAAGTGCTGGTGTTGGTCTAGCATACTTTTAGCCAGCAAAACCATCTAAAACACAGCAAATGCAGGTCTTATCAGCATGTTAAATAGTGGCTTGTGTGATATTTTGTTGATAACATCACTGGGACAATGTAACTTTTAAAATCACCATTTAATGAGTCATTCATGTTTGCAAATACATGACGCATTGCAATGTTGACAGTAGTGAGCTCAGAATATCTCACCTGAATTCACATAAAAGTTTAATTTAGAAGATAAAACACACAAAGACTGAGACATTCACACTTGTGTGAGAACCCAAATGCAATGACTGGAAATTTAAATTTACACCAACGTTTGCTGAGAATTTGCTGCACTAATGCTTGGTCGGGTCTTTCGACTCATTAAACACAACAGTACTTTTCACAGCATTACAGTAAGGTCCTAACCCAGACCTTAGCACAAAAAATCACAATGTACAAAAATAGAAGAATCAGTAGAAAAATAAGAGATATGATTATATGTGAGTGAGCGTGTGGGAAGAAGGTGGCCATCTCTGTATGATCAGTTAGGGTGAATTTTTCTCATTCTCAGTACAATCTCAGGCCCTGTCCCAACTTACAGTCCTGTATATTCGTAACAACCATCGCATGCATGCATGTGAACGTAGAATGTACATTTTTTATTTCTGAAGGGTGCTCCTGAGTGCCCTTAATGCCCTCCCTTTTGCTTAGTATGCATCTTTTGACTACTACCAGAAAGTTTATGCAGCATTGCATCACCAGAGTGTAAAATCGTCTGAGGACTTCAATGGCTTAGGGTATCATTTGGGCCAGGGCCTTAACATACTCCTAATTTAGGACTGTGACCGTAAGGTGACCGATTTTTGTTCCTGGAAGGTGTTCTCTAACGGCCCCTTTTGCCCAGTCCACACCGTTGGACTACCACCGGACAGTCTATGCAGTATTGCATAACCACAGTGTGGAAATTGGTAGCACTAGGGACAGGGCCATGTCAAAGCACTCAGATTCAGACATTATGGAACAATTCAACTGGGGGAATGTGTTGCATTAAGTTCCAAAAGCATGTATATGCAATTACGTCAAGTATTGTTGCTTCACAATCTTGAGAAATATCAAGAATTTCTTTGGTATATGTTCTGCTTCCCTTAAATGAGCTTCTGCCTCTCACTGCTATGTCTCTGCTGGTCTTAATCCCCCAGGATATGCAGGTCAGATGTGTCAAAGGTATTATCTCTGGATTTGGTGGCTGTGTGATAATTAGGCCTACAGAAAGATGCTTGGTAACCTGGATGTAACAACAACAATTTGGACTTAAACAACTTTCATTAATTCTCTTCCTGTTCGGCCTCGACCTGTTTTACTTCTCTGCCTTAGATGTAATGGCATTGCCCTGGACATTTTAATCTCTGCTAAGCCAGCACTGAGCCAAGAGTACATTGAGGTCAGTTTAGATGAGACAAGAAGCTGTGAAAAACTCATATGTACAGTATTACACACAGGTATACGAATCTTGCCAGTGCCTTGGATGTAAAAAGTTTCTTATGCAACACTTTCATATAGAGCCCCAAATGAAAACATTATAAGAAACAGTTCTTACAACTATCAGTTGAAAGTTCACGATCAAGTGGCCTTTAAAACTCATCTTCCATTTGCTATTGTACACTACCTTCACTCATATGTGACTCCAAAAAGATGCTTTGGGTCATTCGCAGGTTTTTTTTCTATTTTAATTATTTTCAGTTTAAGGCACTTCACTGATAATCTGTTTTGGGTATCTGGTATTTATTGAGAATATCCTTGGCTTCAGAAAATTGTCCATTTACCTCAGTTTGATAGCATGAGTAATGAGCATCAAAAAAGTTCTCTTGCTAATCTACCTGCACTTTCAACCCAACATGCAAGACATCTCTGATTCATCAAGCATATCTATCACACACATATGTACACAAACACAAAGATAGTCTCTTTTGTGTCCATATTACTTTTGTAGAGTTTCCATGGTGTTTCCTCTCAGTCAGTGTTGTGCTTCTGTAGGCCTGGCACATAGCCATGGAAAGCCTAGGTAGAACGTGCTGCCCGATGGGAATGAATCCAAGTTACCTCACTCTCCCTCACTTGTTTTCATCTAGCGCTTCTTCTTGCAATGAGCTGGCAGCAGCCAATTGGGAAAATTTGGGGTTTTCCCTCACATTGCAGAGTGCACAAATACAGACTTTTCAACTGGTCTCATTAGGCGAGTGCTCTAATTAGACATGTTGAATAAAATGCGAGTTAACAGCTGGTCAGTTGCAGGGCAACCATGGTGAGAATGTGTGGGCAGGCTGGCAGGCGTAGACTGGCTGTACCTGAGCAATGTAGTAATTGCTAAAGTTGCCATCTGCGATGTACGGTGCCGGCTGGTAATAGCAAGTGACGTTAGCCACATTGGGAATTACATTCTGCTCCGCCAGAACACGTACCGCCAACATGGTGATGAGGTTTAGAGTCTGCCTCCTTTCGTGTCCCATCAAGCATACTGTACTTTCATTGACGACACTGTACAGGGTGGTCAGGTACTCGTACTTCCGGTCCTCTAATCCTACAAAGTGATTCTGCAGATACGACTCTAGCTTGCGCCTTTGTTCCGCCACATCTGAGAAGTCGATGAAGAACCTGGAACACATGTAGCGTTCGAGAAGCTTCATCTCGCTTTCCGAAGCCGCGCGGAAACCTCGCACCAACAGGTGGCAGTACTTCAGCAAACCGCCACCGCGAATCTCTTCTGGATTTCGTGTGCAGATCAGTTTCCGCTGCAGGTGATCCAAGGCTACGGTGAAGTCTCCGTAAACGCTCTCTCCCACGATGGAGGGGTGGAACGTCTCAGCCATGGGGTTTTCAGAGCACTCATAGAAGAGGAGGAGAGAGTCCAGACGGATCTGAAAAGAGTCGACGCTGAACTCAAACTGCCGCCGTAGGGAATCCACGAACTTCAGTTCGACATTCTTCCCGCTGTTGTTGGACAGGGAGATTAGACTCCAGCGGTCTGAATCATTACAAACTTTCACCATCTTCTGCACATAAGCCTCCTGAGGAAAGACAGACAAAAAGGTTTGGAGGAGGACGATGTGAAAATGTGTTCAATAAAATTGTTCAAATACATTAAAAGGTGGTGATGCACAAAAGGGTATGAGGGTGTAACGTGAAATGTTTAAGCAGACAAATAAATAATTTTTAAAAATCATCCCCTAATTTTGAAATGTTTGCAAAGAAAACAGCATATTGTCAGTAGCGGAGGACTACAGCTTCTAAATGTGTCACTGTAAAGTGACTTTGCATATTCACCAAAGGCATCGCTATAGCTTTAAATTATATCAGCCTAATTTGCATACATGAAAAGGCTGTCTGCGTTTGCATACACTGAGTAGAGAGAGGAGAAAGCGGATCCGTCGTAAATTGGTTTAGAGAAATCCTCTTTGTAGTAGAAACCAGCGTTTTTACTACCAGTGTCCTTATCTCAATGCAGCTTAAATCTAATGTACGCTCTCTAGGACATGTCTAGGTCCACTCAGTGTCAAATTATAGCATGTTGTGCACTTCCCCTTTATTTAACGCATTAAACATATGGAATTATATCAGTTACTAAGTTGTCATTTAGCTGAATCTCTCTTATCCAAAGTGACAGTACACTTAAATTAAGGACAGCCCTGATGGAGCAACCTGAGGTTAAGTGCTTTGCTGGAGGTTTGAATCCACAACTTTTAATTACATTGCTTTAATAAAAAAAAAAAAAACAGACTACGCAGGTTTGCAAAAGTTTTTAGCTGGGCCAGTTTTTGCTGATTAAAACTAAGCACAACACCGGTTTACAACACAATTAAAACAAAAAAAAGTCACTAACTGCCTACCTTTAATGTAACTGGTGTGATTTTCTCTTTATTCACAGCTTCAGGCAGGAAATCCAGGAGGGAGTCGAGAACGATATCCTTGACTGTCTGAAACTCAATTTCTCCTTTCAGATCTGCGCAAAATATGAGGTCCAAGTCCTTATAGCCCAAACCGCTGTCCTCGTGGAGAACGTGACTTGCCGCGGAACCGTTCAGTCGGACCTCCCGGACGTGAATCTTGCGCTCTTCCATACGACACCGTACGACTTTGACGATATCCCGAGGTTTCATCTCCAAAGTGGGGAAGTTCCATTTGCCGTGAATGGGGATGGATTCAGTGAGGATGACATCCAGACGCTTCACCTGCTCCCAGTTCAGCACGCTCAAGTTACTTATATTCTCTTCCATGGCGAGTGATTACAGATCTGTTTGTTATAAAGTCCTACTATCGGGTCGCTCTGACCTAATCACATGAAGGGACGCAAGAAGTAAATGTAACAATAATTCAAGATTATTTTTGCACGTCTATCATGCGTGTTGCATACAGCGCGCCGCCGCTGCGTCTCACCTCTGTGCGTAAAAGCTCTCCAGATGTCCCGGTTGCGTCTTTGCGCACAGCTCTGAAGTTCGCAGCGAGGGAGACGAACGTGGGCTCTCACGGCTCTCAGGGGGTGGCCGTGATGATCAAAATGTTTGCTGCATGATCTCGATGAGTTCTATTAAAGGGCACGCCTTTCCAGGAAAACGAATGTCAAATAGTAGAAGACCCCGTCCCTCTCCTCAACTAAAGCGAAAGCTGGAAGCTTTGAGTCTTTACATGTTTTTTTTTATATTCTGTAATAAATAAATATATAAATAGTCAGCCAATTATTTGCAAATCCTGTTACATTGGGCACTGAAGGAAACAAATTGATGTGCGTAATTAAAAATATGTAAACTGAAAAACTTACCTGAATGATCACATTGCCAGTTGGTATTCTGTGTAAACTAATGGTTGCTCATGTCATCTCGGTTGCACACAGTGAGGACGCGTAGAGATTAACCCGTAAACTAAAGCAGGAGTGACGGAGAATTTGAGTGACGGCTGCGCACACCAATCCAGAAACGCGCTCATCACCTACGGCAATGTTATACAGTTATGCCAACGCACGACCCGTCAAAGCAGTGCAGAAACGTTTAGAATAAGCAAAGTGTATCGCTTGGAAAGTTATTTTGATGTGTTTTGTATTTATTCGGTTTCTATGGCGCAAAGAAACAACTGTACTGATATATGACCAAAAAATTAATAAATAAATAAAATCAGCTTGGTATATGAGTCAAAAAGGTCAGCGTTTCTAAAGGTAATTAGCGTGAATGTACACATGATATAGAAAAATAAATGTATAAATTAATAAGTGACTAACAAAACATCCTATCTGCCTTTTATAGATAACACACTGAATGTCAATGCTGCCCTCTAGAGAAAGACAATGTGTTTGGAAGTTGACTTTTACGTTTATGCAGGTGAGGAAAGAGGTTTCTGTCTCTGAAGCACATTAAACAAAAAAAGAAAAATAAAACAAAGCTGAATATCTGCGGAAATGACTAGGTTAGCTACTATATATCTCACATCATATGTGGACACCCTCAAATGCTTCATAAAGACTGCAAAGTCCTTATTCGCTTCTATAAGTGTTGCAGGTTTTATTTTAGGGTTTAGATTGTGTTGTAGGTTTAGTCTGTAGTAATTGTAATTAGCTTAATTTAAAGGCAATTGGAGTCCCTGTTTAGATGGCTACACAAAAGTGTGTTTGTGAGGGTGTGAGGCAGACGTGTGTGTAGCTGTGTGTGTGTGTCTGTGTAAGATAGACCAGTCAGTAACTGTGTAAATGACTGACCGTAATGTCAAGTCAGGCTAGATGTCACCCAGAATCTATCAGGGGGAGCGGACCTGCGTCACAGCGGTAACAGCCAATAAAGTAGGATTATTCTAGATTACCCCCTACACCATGACTCTTGGAAGCACTTCTGAATGTTAGAGTGTGTTTGAGAGAGGAAAAGGAGACAAAATGTATGTTTAGTGAGAATATGGAGGGTATGAATTTACTGGTACTACACAATGTATCATAATGTTTAAAGATTGAACTACACATAGCTTTAAGATATATATATATATATATATATATATATATATATATACAAATTTATACTGTTATATTTATACTGTAATATGTATTTTTACTTTAAAAAAATTAAATAAATATTTATTGTCATGAAATGCAATGCAAAAAGTCTCAATAGTCTTTAAATATGCTTTGTTTTCTTTAGGGAAACCGTTTTAATTTTTTATTTTTCTTTAAATTTTTTGGATGAACTGTGACCTGGCCCATTAGCAGTTGGCATGTGATGTTGTTGAATGGTTCTGCTGGAATCTGACATTCCTCAGGGTCAGCTGGAGTGGTCAGGAGTTTCCTGTCTCTCTCCACACACTCACCCAGAGTCATAAACTTTATCACACTGTTTTTCTTCTAATTGCCCATATGCTTTCTCTTTAGCTCACGCTAAAATATACGTTCTACAAATAGAAATGTGAGAGCCTACTACCTTAAAAGAGGTAAAACAGAGACTTACGACCGCTGCAATGAGTTCAGCCAATCAGTTCAGTTAATCTACCACCCCAGCTATACCAGTGAGAGAGTTACACGCTTTTTCTCACTCTCTCTTTCTAACCTTGACCACTAACCCCCTGTAAGCCAAGCTGGGTTTTAGAAAACACCCAAACTCACAGTATCCTAATGCACAACGGTAAACCATGAAACATACAGCTGGTTCTTATTTGCATATTTGCGGTGTCATTGTCAATGACTGGATGGATGCAAAATGCAACCTGTCTCTAGCATTGCACATCCTCATATTAAATGTACTATATGTATATTATATATGTATTATATGTACATATATTTTTCTGAATGGAGTTTTCAAATAGTCTTTTCGTGACTGTCAACTGTCTGACATGAATATGAAGCATGTGATTGGTCTGTTGCTGAGCCTTTTGCAATAATATTGCAACACCACATTGTTTAACACTGTGCATGTTTGGCAATGCAGTGTAAACCCCAGCTTAGAAAGCATGGCTAACCCTACTACTCCTAAATGTACCTTTACCTGCGGTTAAAAGCAGAGTTGAAGGGTGAGTTTACTTTTACTTTCCTGTGGGGTTAAATATGAGGTTTAGAATGATGAAAAACACGAGCTTAAGTGCGGTTTGTGCTCTGTCCCACCCAGTCAACGAGTTCTGTAAAACAAAGCAGTACCAATTTTACACCGTCTACTGAGATAAAATACTATAGAAGTCATCATAATCAGTGATGCTAACTTACATGGGATTGCAAGTGGGGAGACAAATCTTCGATTTATGATGGGCTTACATTAATTTCTAATGATTTTCAAAGGTCGCTTTATCATGTCCAGTGTAACTCACCTATCAAGAAGAACCAAAACTACCTCGGCGTCCGATCGCAGGCCTTCCACTCCTTGAGTTCTCTCCAGCGCTGGAAAGCTGATACGATATTTACATGGGTCCTACTTCTTGCCTTATCGTTCCACAGACATTTTACTCCTTAGCTTTTTATCTTTCTGTCGCTCTGCTCGGCTGCTCACTGAACACGTTTCCACGTTAATGGATGCTTTATTTCTAATGTCATCTCTTCATACACTCTCAGAAGTAAAGGTACAAAAGTTGTCACTGGGGTGGTAACTTTTCAAAAGGGACACTTTTGTACCTATATTAGGTTCAAATATGTACACTTCAAGTACTAATATGTACCTTTAAGGTACCAAAATGAATCCTTTAGGTACAAACATGTCCCTTTTGAAAGGGTAACGCCCCAGTGACAGCTTTAGCACCTTTATTTCTGAGAATTTAGATCAGAAAATAAGCAATAGAGCAGAAGGCTTTTTTTTAGCATGTTTTGGAAACTTTTTAAAATGCCATACAGTATACTTTTGCCATACTCCTTAGCTTTTTATCTTTCTGTCGCTCTGCTCGGCTGCTCACTGAACACGTTTCCTCCGTCAAGTATAGACACGCCCATTACTGCTGATTGGCTACAAGTATGTTTTGCTAAAGTGCCGAATCTTTTTCCACGGCATTTTTGAAAAATCGTATACCCTGCCTTTAATACGTAACTGTGGTCTGTTTGTATTAGGTTGGTACAGGTACGTATTGCAATGTTTTTATAATGCTGCTCGAGGTACGTTTTGTGTCCGTTCAGAATTCAAATATCCAGTGAGTGTCGCTAAAGATTAAAGCTCTGTTATGTTGTAAATACCACCTACACCAAACTTAAACCTACCCGATAATGTTAAAAAATTATTGTGTACGAATGATTAATCACGGCTGACACCTGGTTCCCCAATCAGCCTATTACAGTATCTGATTATCCTATCAGAGCTAAGAGGTTTTCCTTTAAATAGAGCGAACTCCCCTTCTCTGGTATCTCGTTCTTTGCATCAAGATCCCTCAAAAAATGTTAGAGAGTATTCCTCTCGCAACTCCGAGCCCAAGGACACCGTTCCTCTGCCCATGCCAGCCGGCAAACAAGCTACCGCACCGGCCGGAACTCCACGAGATCCTGCGGCTCCTATCCAAGGCCGCAAACCAATTCGCCCAAACGTCTCCGCTCTACCTCATCGCCACATCAAAGACACCCACAAGCCTCCCCTGCTTCATGATTTACCTCACCCCGTTCATCTGTTCCCGTAGGCGAGAAAACAAAGCGGAACTACTCTCTCTCTTCAAAAAGCTTACTAGTCAGGTACTGCCCCTTGATCTATTTTAACCTCAGCAAAAAGATAGAATAAGTTTTGGTGGGTTGATATCCAACTATTTACAGATTCCGCCCCTTCTTTCGGTTTTGGCGGGTTCTATCGTAACCGCTGGTTCCCACTCTTCCGCTATTATGCCGCTCCTAAGACGCATGATCTGGATCTCAGCCTGTGACCAATTTATTTTAACTGCTAAACACATTCCAGGATATAGAACCAGATTGCTGACTCCCTTTCTCGTTTCTCCTTCCAGAAATTCAGGATGCTGGCCCCAGATGCGGAGACACAGCCGACCCCGGTACCCCCGTATTCACAACTAATATTCCCATGAATCATCTCCTAAGACCTCTACTCGAAGCCTCACTCCACTCTATCCTCCAGAACCCTGCAATCTTACTTTACCAATTAGAAAACTTCCAAATCCTTACATCTCCAATTCAACCTCCAATTCCCACAAGAGTAGGAGCCCTTACACCCACCGCGTGGATGGCTCCCGCTTGAAACGGTTGTCCATTTACGCTTCTGTTTCAGTGGACAGCCCAAACAGGAGCATTGCATCCACGGCGTGGACCGCTCCTGCAATGGATGCTCACAACGCACCCTCTGTCTTAGTAGCGCACCTCGGGGTTCGGGTCGGACGCCGAGCTCAGTCCAACCCTTGTTAAAACCCCTAGGGCTCAGAGTCCTCAGAGCTCTCAGCCCTCTCCCCGGACAACACACCAATTTTGCAGAAGTGTATTAGGAGGCACGTATTTCCATTACCCATTTGCTTTTAAAATCAATACAAGCATTCTGTGATATGTGAATAATAAAAAATAATCACATTTATAATCGTAGTCACTCTGACTGAATTGGATTGTCTTCAGCCAACAAAGTCAGTACTGCTGGGTCAGCTCGATAGTTTTATGTCATTGACTGAAATAACCGAAATAGCTGATGTTTACAAATAAAATATATTTGCATTCTGAAGATACAACTGCTTTCCATGTTGAAACATCCAACACAAATCTATGAACATATTCAGGTGAGGTAACCGGTTTACTGCTAATGAAAATAGTGTAACCAATCCATTATGAGCTGCACCTCAGAATACATGATTGATGGAATCAATACAATTGAGTTTGGAGCTTAATTCAATATATTTTAAATAGTTTGGCCACTTCTATTCAGTTGTTGACAGTTTGATAGAAAATGAAGAGCACCAGTCATGTCATATCATTGAAGTGAATGTTAAGTCTATCAATATA
The DNA here is from genome assembly GCA_032361165.1 of Enteromius paludinosus. Lineage (NCBI taxonomy): Eukaryota > Metazoa > Chordata > Actinopteri > Cypriniformes > Cyprinidae > Enteromius > Enteromius paludinosus. The sequence continues at coordinate 16,214,296 of JAUMHQ010000089.1, read as the reverse complement.
TATTATTATAAATATTTGAGGAATGTTTGTTGTATCTGATTGTTAAAGTCTAAAGAGTGATAGTCAACGTAAAAAGAGCAAATGGGACAAGATGAACACAAAAAGCACCAGTAACACATGAGATTTACCTTCTTTTTTTTTGATTAGCTCATAATAATTACGTACAAAATGCTTTATTTATTGATGCTCCTACTGTACATACTGTATAAGTGCATTATAATTTTCCATTTATTCAGATATATGTCCCTATCAGTCTGACATCTTCCAGAGATCTTGATCTAGCTTGTTTTGTTTTTGTTCATGATGTTAACCTCAGTGTGTACATGACTGGTTTGTGGTTAGCTGTAGCTTGAAGTGTATGTGCTGTTTTTTCTGCATCTGTGTGAAGTGGGAGTCAAATGTGGTGAAATAAAAAAGAGCTGTGATATTATAACATAAAATGGATGCTTTATTTCTAATGTCATCTCTTCATACACTCTCAGAAGTAAAGGTACAAAAGTTGTCACTGGGGTGGT
>JAUMHQ010000089.1:16199793-16213367 GCA_032361165.1 Enteromius paludinosus | reverse complement strand
AGATCAGAAAATAAGCAATAGAGCAGAAGGCTTTTTTTTAGCATGTTTTGGAAACTTTTTAAAATGCCATACAGTATCGTTTATAAAGTGCCTATTGTTGTTTTTCCTGCAGACAAGCAAGCAACCTGCAGCTGCTTTGACCTCTTTGGCCTTTGTCCTGCATGGGGAAGTGTGTCTTCCTCTTACTGAGGCTGATCCCACAGAAGTTTTTCTTCCAAGGAACTGCCTCAAAACAAGTCTTAAGCAAGCATACAAGATCAAAAATATATGAACCTGTATGCATAACACATATTTATTTGTGTTTATATGTGAAAATATGCAGTTTACTCAACCTTACAGACCCTTTTGTTCATGTAGTTGGGTAATTCATTTAATTAAATAATATTTCTGATATAAATCAAACATACTTAAATGTATCACAAAAAATGTGCTAGTTAGGTAATGTTCATTGTCATGAAATAGAAAGGTTATTGAACCCTTTTCTAAAATATTAACATTTTAATATGAATAAAACCAATTTATTATTTGATTAACTTATTAATATGATATGACTTTAGTACCAGAAAATATATAAAATATATACAATTTAGTTTTAGTTGTTTCTTTATACCTATCCATGACTAAATGGCAATTATTTTCCCCATACAACCAATTTTTAAAAGTATGAAAGTGAACCACCAGTAATTGTTATATTTAAATATACTATTGAATTTATATTGAACATTTCAATCTGAAGTAGTGTTGTTCCAATACTATTGTCTGCATGTTGTGGAATATGGACTAAGCCCAGCAGAAGGGTTGTTGCTTATAGCAACATTGAGAGGAAGTGAAAAGGCTTTCGCAGTTCTGCTGAAATAGCATGTTCTCACCAGATTCTGTTTCCTGGTGGTGTGTGGTTTCACACTCACACATAAACACACACTCATGCTTCACAAAGCACACTGATAACTCATTCCAAGTGCGGGTCCTTTACAGAATAGTATATGCATGGCCTATTAATTTACACTTGTAACAAAATCTTCATATAGCTTCTATTCACATGAATTTGTGCATTCTACACATCTTTAAGCTTCTTTTATTTTGCAACTAGTTTGTGAGAAGAACTACGTTGTGGGATACACCTGCCCCCTATCGGAAAGACAGCAAAAAAACAAAGTATGGCTGCAAAGATGCAAACAAATATGGAGATAGCATAGCAAGACACAACCAAATTCATAAAATGCATAACATTACGTAAGCTAAAATGCATTAATCTAATCGAAGGTTTCAATATTTCACAATGCATTGTGTGCTGTTCAATTGTGGTTAAAAAAAAATAAAAGTAGAATATTTATGAACAGTTAATGTCGTTACCTGAATTAGGTTTTAGATTATTTTCCGTGGTGTCTGAACAAGTTGCCTTAAAAGGTGTCTTTATACTATGATGTTGACTGTTGAGTCATTGATTTTCTGGGTGGTAGTCGGCAGTCTGCGGTTTCACTCACAGCCTTGATCTCAGTCAAGTTTTACTGACAGTTAAGCTCCTCATTAGAGTCCCCTAACGGTCGCTGCTGGTATTGCATCGACTCATACAGTAAGCTAATTTGTTCTCTCATATTTTGCATGTCTTTCTTATTAAACACACCTGATTTAGATGACCAGCTCATTGAAGAGCGGTCCATGCATGAACAGTGTTTTATTTGACAGAGCCTTACGTAGTGTTCATTGCTCCCAATGAGTTTGTAACATTCAGTCATGCCCATGCTTGCACCCTGCAGCTTCTTCACACATTGACAAACGTACTGTACTAAAGGAGTGTGAAGTGTGACAAACCTCATAAAATAAAAACAACCTCAATTCACTTCAAACATGTTACAGTTTTGTTTTTTTTCAGCTGCCACACAACTTAGCCTCTTTTTTTTTGTTTGTTTTTTTACTTTACACACAAATAAAAGAATTACACACGAAATGCAAAATGCCTCATATCTTTTGAACAAATGGAGTGCTGCATTTAAAATATCACAAACACATCTCAAAAGTAAATGTTTGTTTGACGTCGCAAAACACCATAATATTGTGTTTTTGGATATAGTATCATACACGGTTATATTAAAAAAGCTCTTCTCCTATGTACATTTCTGTACTAGACTGAAAGTAATTGACAGAGAGATGTTGAAAATATCCTGTGAAGTCCACTTTGAAGGTCAAATATAACAAATGCTTGAGTTGATAAGAGATCCATGCAAAAGGTGAGGACTGGAATTGAGAAAAGACACAATTAGCAAATTATTTTATTAAAAAAATGTATGCATGAATAAACATGTAAATGAACAGTACATTAAATTAATCAAAATGTGTATATGTATATATATATATATATATATATATAGGCCTACTAATTAAGAATTTTTGTCACTAGCTGTACAATCAATTTATGAACGACTTTACTGATCTAATAAGTACCATTTATCTAAAATACATAATTGACTGAGAAAGTCAAAGAGTGAGAATTACCCAAAGGTGGAGACACAATGATCAGCAAATGAGCTCGCATGTCAAGTAGGTTTGCTTTTTAGCCAATACTGTTGTAATGATTCTGCAGGACTTGATTTCTTGTGGGTGAACTATCTCTTTGAGCTCATCGCTTTTATCAAACTGAGCATGCAGTTTTGTTCACTGAATTGGCTATAATTCGGAGTCAGGGCTTTGACACAAAGGCTTGGGCCAAGTTGTATGTGAAGCTTAATGATGCAATAATTACAGAGTTATTCACTGGGAAAAGTAGGTGTCGCTGGGGAAGCAAACAGAAATGAAAACCTGCAAGACAATTATGCTTAATAGCTAACAGTTGAGTCCAGATTGAAAAATAAGGGAAGGTTAGATTTATCATTCATGCAAAATCGGTTAGCTTCATTAATGGTTAATTTACTCAAATGCATGTGTCCCACTCCAGGTCAGAAATTAGGCAGTTAATGCAATTAAGAAATAGAGACTGGACACATAATTTGACTGATGGTATAGCATTATCACCAAACCTAACATTTACAGTAGGAGTTTTTCTTTTTGTTTGATTATTTTTTGATGATTATGATGTAAATTACACTTAATCTAACATTATAATTCCTTTCTTTTATGCATTGTGATTTATTTAAGATGTCATTTTTAGGACAGTTTTGATGATGACGGTTACGTGGCAGTTCACTTAGCTTCACTTAAACAGTTTACACACCTGTGGCGTGTCGGTCATTGTAATGATTTTCTGAAAGTTTGGGTGTGTAAATTACAGTTAGCTGACCAACACGGAAATAAATGATTTTGCCAAGACTTCTATAGAAAGTGTCTAGTTTTAGATGTTTAGCACAACACACTGCAGAGTACTAAACATTTACAAATTCATTTCTTTAAATTAATATATGTATCTTTTTATATTATTTCAGTATGTTTTCAAGAAAATGCTATTTTTTGCCATTTATTTACTTGCCCTTTCCTTTATTGTGAAACTTATTAGAAATTTCTGAGTGAAAAGTTTTTCTATGCCACAAATTAAAAGGGTAAATAAGGTTAAAATCTGTCTTATTTATAATTACTGTTAAATAAAAAATAAACATAATCACTCTTAAACTTACAATAAATCAACATGCAAAAAGCATTTTACTTAAAAGCATGCATTTATATAAATAAACAAATATAAATTATGCCGATTTATGTATATATATATATATATATATATGTATGTGTGTGTGCGTGTGTAGCTGTAAACTTAACATAAACTATATTAAGTAAAATCTAAATTTTATTTTTCTGTTTAAGGATATTTACATTTTTGTACTGGAAGAGAAGACAACAATACTAATACTCATATACATACATTATTATTATTATTTTTTTTTTTTATTAAATTCATTCAGTATAAAGTCCCAAGCTTATTTGGATAGATGTAGGGCGGCGATTTTAAAATAGCTGTTTTTATTTGTTCTTATAAAGACTTTACTGTTATTCCAGTAAACAGTAATAAAGAATGAGTAGATGTGTCTGAACTGTTATTGTATTTAGCATTAAACATATATTCTATAGATAAACAAGTTTATGCGCTCCTGGAACTGTTATGCTGGAATTACAGCTCTGCCTATGATTATTCTTATATCAATTATGTCTCAGAACAATTACACTAAAGCCGTAAATTTGCACCATTACAGCTTGTTTGTAAATTAACCTGTGTGATTCATCTAAAATCTTTTCACAAGGAAGTGAAATAGTATAGGCACACACGTTACTCATGTGGATGGGTTGGGAATTAAGTGAATATATACCAGACTAAAACAAAGAGAAGTGTCACAGCACAAGAAGCCGTGGTTACAGCCAGACTTGCTTTGCTTTGCTTTAGTTTGCTCTGTCACCAAACAGGGATAAAAGCCTTTTCGGATTCCACATCACACCAGAACAAGAATCACAAACATGTAAGTAATCAACTAAATATGCTTACAGAGAAACTAAAACGTAAGCAGTTAAAATACTCAGTGCAACTTTATATTTTCTGATTTCGAAGAAAAAGGCATTGAAAGATATTAATGTTGAACTTCTTAAATGTCAACTAATATCACTTGCATTTCTTTCTTTTTTTGCACCCCACAGCATGTCTATCATAAAGTATGGCCTTAGCAACAACTTCTGCAACATCGGCCGTTTCCCAGGCATTAAACTAGAGTCGGACAGTTTCTGGAGCGGGTCTGGCTGTGTGCCGGTTTACAGTAACCCCTGCGTGAAACCTTTTGTCAATCCTTGTGTGAATCCCTGCACGAAACCTGTCATTGATCCTTGTGTGAAACCTTTCGTCGACCCTTGCGTGAAACCTTTCATCGACCCTTGCGTGAAACCTGTCATCGATCCTTGTGTGAAACCTTTCATCGACCCTTGGTTGAGACCTATCATCAATCCTTGCGTGAAACCGATGGTTGCTTGTGTCAACCCTTGCAACAACCCTTGCGCCATTCCTTGTGACTATGTGAGGCCGCGCTGTGAATATGACTGCAAGCAAGTTGTCCTCAAGGACTGTGCAGATGACTGCCAGGTTGTGCGCACCTGCGAAGGTAAGGGTTGTAGATCTTTGGCCTGAGATGCATTTTGTGGAATTTGTCCATTAAAGCTCCTAATTGATTTCCTCTGCTTGGTTTTTCTCAGATTTGGTTCTGCAAGTTCGTTCTGTTGACCTGATGAAATTCTGGAAGTGTCAGAATCGCCAGGAGCATCACACCAGCTGCTTCCGCAGTGATAACCTCATTGTCCGTAGAGGACAGTGTTTCCAGATGTGGGTTGAGCTCTCCCGGCCATTCAATCCAAAATGTGACCAACTTCACCTGGAGTTGAGACTTGGTCAGTTAAGTCGTCCTGTGCTAATTTGACTTTATTTTAATTTTAGGTAATGTAAGTTAGGTTTTAGTACTTTATATATATATATTGGTTTTTTAGCTATTTTACTTCAGATTAGACTACACAAAAATGACATTTTATTACAATTTATTTATCTAAATAACAAGAAGGGTTTTAACAGATTACGCTTTATTAGACATTCTGCTAAGTAACTTTGTGACTTCACGTCAACTAGTTGTCATTAATTTGTAAATACATGTCCACTAACTCTCAGAGTAGACTGTTAGGGCAGGTTTAGGGTTAGGAGAATAAGTTGACATATACTTGCAAATTTTCTCATCGTTAGTATGTGGTATGTTGTAGACCCAAGATATTAAGCAGACAGTCTACTTATACTCTAATGACTTGATATTAGCAGCAAAGTTGCTTACTGTTTGTATAGTGTCTGAAGTGAACTTTTGAATTAAAATGTTACTGTTTTAGTTTATGATATTAACCCTGGTCATTTCTTCTTGTTTTTATTTCACAGGTAATGTTCCATCCATTTGCAATGGCACTCTGGTGATTGTTCCATTAGTGGATGAACTCAAGAAAAGCCGTTGGGAGGCCAAGATTGTCGAACGGGTACAAAACCGAATCAAACTGTGTGTGTACTCCCTTCCGACTGCTTGCATTGGACGATACAGCCTCACCATTGTGACATGTGGCCCAAAGGGCAGAGCCACTTCTTTCTGCAACCCTTGCAATGACATTTACATGCTGTTCAACCCCTGGTGTAAAGGTACATATGAATACAATATATGAGACTTTTGAACCACATCACAGCGTTCCCTCTTAACTTCTGAAATTCCAAAAGAAGCATATTTTTAAAAATGCCAGAGATTTAAATCAGTCCCAGATAAAATCTGAGATTTCAAGTTCACAGAAACAATACTGGAATTACATTTTAAAAAAAAAAGATTTTGTTTTTGTTATCTTGATTGTTACCTCAAAAGAACAACAACTTGTCTCTTAAATTTCTTTGTGACTAATGACTCTGGATGCTTCTGCTCAGATTAAGCAAGAGATTATAATCAGTAAGTGATTGTAAAACTAAAACGCTCTCTTTACTAGATGACTCTGTGCATCTGGATGATGAGGCCCAGAGAGTTGAGTATGTGCTGAATGACGTGGGGAAAATCTACTATGGAACTAAACACCAGATCGCTTCCAGAACCTGGAACTTCGGTCAAGTAAGATCCAAACTTTTCATTAATGCATATCAAACTAATAAAAGAGGATTTGCGGTGCAATATATTCAATATGAAGTGCTGGAATACAAGCATAGCACAATCATTTAAATTTTTTATAAACCACTGAACTTGCACAATGCATGGCAAGCATTTTAGTAAATCATTTTTCTCCTTCTTAGTTTGATGAAGGAGTTTTGGCTGCATGTCTCTATGTGTTGGAGAAGAGTGGTGGCCCTTGCACTGGATGGGGAGATCCTGTTAATGTGGTCAGAGTGATATCTGCCATGGTGAGTCTCGACTTTTACTTTCATTGGCATGTCATAAAACCTCATAAACATACATGAATACTTGATGTTTGGCAAGAGAAGAGATAATCATTTTTGACTCTCTCACTTTCACAGGTTAATGCCAATGATGACTGTGGAGTGCTGGTGGGTAACTGGTCTAACTGCTATGGAGATGGAACTGCTCCGACATCTTGGTGCGGCAGCAGTGCCATCCTGAAACAGTACCACAAATGTGGAGGAATACCTGTCAAATATGGACAGAGCTCAGCCTTTGCTGGAGTCACCAACACACGTAAGAGTCCCTGCAGACTGGACGAGGAGAAATGTTATGTGAATGTAGATGTAATGCACTTATTCTTCTTTCTCATAGTGTTGAGGTGTTTGGGTATTCCTGCTCGTCCAGTCACAAACTTCTGTTCCGCTCATGACACTGATGTGTCTATGACAGTAGACATTTATCTTGATGAGAATTATGATCTGATCCATAACTTGAACCGTGATTCAATCTGGTAAGATTCTATAAAAACATCTTGCATTATGTACTGCAACATTAGCATTAGTGTCTGATATAAAATCATCATGTGATTTTTTTTTTTTTTTTTTTTGCAACCAAAAAGAAAACAATTTCTAAAACTGGTAATTAGGAAATTTGGAAACAAATATTTTTGCCTCTCCTTTTTCAAATTGTCCAAGATTATCACCAATTTGATAATAAGTACTTTGATGAGCACCACCTGTTGGTGAGAAAATGCGCTAAACATACACTAAATATTTTTAGTTTTGATCTAATTAATGAAAAAGCACAGTGTTGAATATGCATTGAAGCAATTTCTTGCATGCATTCTTATAATATATTATAATAAATCCTAATTTGCATCATTGCATTAGGTACTTTAAGCAAATTTAAGACATTTTCCCACTATAATATAATATAATATAATATATCTAAAATAAATTAACATTAGCTTCTTCTATTCTATCTGTTTTCTTTTCATTTGTTATATAATAAAAAAAAAAAAACCTTGCTACATGCACTGCATTTGAGACTAGCACTTATCATTTTGATTGCTTCCATTGTCCTCTTTTGTAAGTCACTTTGGATAAAAATGTCTGCTAAATGAATAAATGTTTTTGTCAGCAGGTGGAAATTATCCAATTATCCAAACAGTCATTGTTTCTCTGTCTCCTCCTTTGAATCCACTCACAGAGATCATGCTTCTTTCATCTTCTCTTCCATGCAGGAACTACCACGTGTGGAACGAGGCCTGGATGACCCGACCAGATCTGCCATGTGGGTTCGGAGGTTGGCAGGTGGTCGATTCCACTCCTCAGGAAACCAGCCAGGGCTTCTTCCGCTGCGGTCCCACCTCTGTTGCTGCAGTTCGCAGTGGACAGGTCTTCCTCAAATATGACACACCCTTCGTTTTTGCAGAGGTATGAAGATGCTTTAAGCATTAAGCAATTACTGTAGGTGTATACTAAAACTTGGATCTTTTTCTCAAATTCTCATGTACACACCACCTTAGGTGAACAGTGATGTAGTCTTCTGGCAGCGGACAGCTTGTGGAACATTCACTGTGGTCCATGTTGACAAGAACGCAGTTGGTCATTGCATCAGCACCAAGGCTGTTGGCTCAGACAAGCGTGTGGATATCACACACCACTACAAACACCCAGAAGGTGAAAAGACACACACATCACTTAAAGACTCTTTCACTCTGAATAGCTGTAATATTACCACCACTTCCAAAATCCATCAGGTTCAGAGGAGGAGCGCCATGCTGTGGAAACGGCTCTTCGTCATGGCTCCAAGAGATGCGCATACCCACTGCCCTGCGCTGAGGATGTAGTCTGTGATATCACCATGAAGGGTGATGCCCCATGTGTGGGCAAGGATGCCGTGCTCTGCATCTCTCTAAAGAACAAATGCAACTCAACTCGTAGTGTCACCCTTCACAGCCATTTGTCTGCCACATACTACACCGGAGTCTACAATGCCTTGGTGAAGAAGGACCAGACATGCTTTGAGCTGAAGGCCAGTGAAAGTAAGAAAAAAAATTCAGATATTGAGAAACAAACATGCAAAAAATCCATTCAAATCCACATACAACCCTATATGCTATGTTTCTATAGAAACCACAAAAGGTTAGTTAAAAAGGGGGATATAAAATTACAAAATTAAAATTGTTCAAACAATGGTTCTCATGATAAAAAATAAATGGCTAGCTTTCATCCAAAGACCATAAATCTAATCTTATTAGAGAGTAGGTAGAAAGTAGTTCCACTGTAAAGAACCTTTTATGGAATGGAAAGGTTCCATGGATGTTGAAGGTTTTTCATGGAACCATCAATTCCAGTGAAGAACCTTTATTTTTAAGAGTGTAGAAACTAAACTGAAAGTATTCCAATATGGAAGGGATAAGGACGTTTACCAGTGCATTCAAAAGTAGATTGTATGTATTCATTCATTCTTGTCCACTTTTAGCCAAGGTTCTGGAGTGGTGTCTGCGATATGAGGAATATAAGAAGCACATTGTGGATCATTCAACCATGATGCTCACTGTTGCTGGACGGGTCACTCAAACCAAGCAAATTGTGGCCAAACGCTTCAACTTTAGACTGTGCACTTCAGATCTGGTTGTAACTGTGAGTTTGAAAAACTTGAAAGCTTTGCTTCACCAGCTGGTGTTTATGGATGAAACTCATCCAGTTTATTGAAATAGTTTAATCTTGAATTAAGAGCAACTGATAATTAGCTGGGTGTGGAAAATGGTGTCATAACTTTTCATTACCTGGATGGTGTTAAAGCATGTCGTGATTTTCACTTTCAGCCTGGATGTGACTGTGTGGTGGGCAAAGAAGTGCCAGTAAAAATCACTTTCCAGAACCCGCTGCCCTGCGTGCTGAAGAACGCAGTGTTCCGTATCGAGGGACTGGGAATGAAGCACTGCAGATCGATTAACTATGGGTAGGAAAATAATCTGATTAACTCGCTATTAAACTACACAAATTAACAGGACTGCTGTTCATTTTAATATGTATATAGTTAAACGTCTTACTTTCTATCTATTTCTCAGTGAAATTGCAAGCCTGGCCACAGTGAACCTGACCGAGACATTTATTCCTAAGTGTCCTGGCCCTTACAAACTTCTGGCTTCGCTCGATTGTCCTCAGCTGACTCAGGTGCATGGATTCACCGACGTTGTTGTCAAAGAAAAGTGAAGAAGCTCTCAAATAAGAAGAGAAGCATAAAGCTTTTAGCATGCTTTTAAAAGGGTGCATTTAATTTTGGGATCTTGCTTTTAGAGAAGATTTTGGAATACGCAATAAATTTGTTATTTCACATTTTTAATGAGAGAGAGATTGCTAATTGCGAACAATCATTGAACCATTCTGATCATTCAGCTGTTCCGTTTTGTTATCAATGATTGTGTTCAATGATTTATTTACTTCTTTTAGTTGCACTGATAATCTGTCCTCCCTGTTGCATCAATAAAATGTCTTCATTGGCAGTACTATTTGCAGTGTATTTGTCATGTGTAACTATGAATCTGTGGATGAAATCATCATTGCGTCTTCAAACGACATAATTTTAATAATGTTGTTGAGCATTACAGTAGCCTATAGATGGATTAATATCTATAAGGTGATAGTGATTTTTTTAACAAAGTGCATTCAGAAGTCAGTTCTTTAAACATGTAAAAGTTTTTAAAAACATATCCTCACATGAATAATGTGCACTTTAAAACCTGAGATATATGGCATAATATAGAGAGTAAACAGTAAAAAATAAATAAATTATATACATATATATATAGTGTTTGTTAATAAATTATTCGGGTTTTTGAATTTTGAATTATTTGATTCAATGAATTAGTGGTCAATTAATCAGGGCAGGCAATTCTGAATCAGCCTTCTGAATGAATAATTTGAAGGCTTCAACAACTCAATTAAGTCATTGAAAATGCTGCCGCCTACTGGTGGTTTAGTTTCAAAGTAGCCTATAATTTTTCTAACATTTCATATTTATAATATAAATATGAATATAATATAATATAAAATACACATGTATATTAAAACACTGAGCTCACAATGCTTAACGTTCGTGCTCAGCTACATTAAATATCATAAATGCATCTGAATGAGCACTTCTGTTTCTTCCGCAGTGGAGAGATTGATTTTGTAGATACTGATTTTATATGACTTTATATTAAGTGAAATTATGAATAAAAAAAATAATTTGTTATGAAAGATCATGCATGCATTTAATATGTAATGGAAAAAATGCTGTTTTTAATAGGTCAAATGACTTATAAAATGCAATTAAAAAACAAGTAAATTGTAGCCAATGAAAATGAAGTGGCTAGTCAATTTGGAAAATCACTAGCAACAGTTGCTGGTGAGTGAAAAAAAGCCCTGAAGGCTATATACTGTATATATATTTCACGAGTTCACACTTACATATAATTAGCCATAGTATAGCAATGTGTATTTGGCGAGTATAATAGTGCATACACCCGGGAAGGGCCCCGGGCTCAGGGAACCTCAACCCAGTGTACCCCCAGTATAAATGTGATGATAACTTTGTGAATTGGATTTAGTGTAATTCTTGCTTGTGGGGACTTCTCCTTGGATCGCCACCTTACCGTGGTGGAGGGGTTTGAGTGCCTGAATGATCCTAGAAGCTATGTTGTCGGGGGCTATATGCCCCTGGTAGGGTTTCCCAAGGCAAAAAGGTCCTAGTTGACAGGCCAGACAAAGAGCGGTCCAAAACCCCATATGGCAAGCAACACAATTAAAACTGTGACGTCGCCCGGAGCCAGGCTCGTATGCGAGTGATCCCGGTGTGTGTTGGACTCCGGCAGGGCTGCCCTTTGTCACCGGTCCTGTTCATTATTTTTATGGACAGGATTTCTAGGTGCAGTGGGGAGCAGGAGGGGGTCCAGTTTGGGGACCACAGGATCTCATCTCTGCTTTTTGCAGATGATGTTGTCCTGTTGGCTTCTTTGAACCAAGACCTACAGCGGGTTTGCAGCTGAGTGTGAAGCGGCTGGGATGAGAATCAGCACCTCCAAATCTGAGGCCATGGTTCTCAGCCGGAAAAGGGTGGCCTGTCCCCTTCAGGTTGGTGGGGAGTTCCTGCCCCAGGTGGAGGGGTTTTTAAGTATCTTGGGGTCTTGCTCACGAGTGAGGGAAGGATGGAACGAGAGATCGACAGATGTATCGGTGCAGCTTCTGCAGTAATGCGGTTGATGTACCAGTCTGTCATGGTGAAGAAGGAGCTGAGTCGCAAGGCGAAGCTCTCGATTTACTGGTCGATTTATGTTCCTACTCTCACCTATGGTCATGAGCTTTTGGTTATGACTGAAAGAACGAGATCCCGGATACAGGTGGCCGAAATGAGTTTCCTCCGCAGGGTGGCTGGGCGCTCCCTTAGAGAAGGGGTGAGGAGTTCAGTCACTCGGGAGGAGCTCAGAGTAGATCCGCTCCTCCTCCACATCGAGAGAAGCCAGCTGAGGTGGCTCAGGCATCTGTTCCGGATACCTCCTGGACACCTCCCTGGGGAGGTGTTCCGGGCATGTCCCACTGGGACGAGGCTCTGGGGACGACCTAGGACACGCTGGAGGGACTATGTCTCTCGGCTGGCCTGGGAACGCCTCGGTGTTCCCCCGGAAGAGCTGGAGGAAGTGTCTGGGGAGAGGGAAGTCTGGGTGTCCCTGCTTAGACTGCTGCCCCCGCGACCCGGTCCCGGATAAGCGGTATAAGATGGATGGATGCATGGACTTGCTTGTCGGTGCTTTTGGGGCTTTTTAACACTGAAGAAGTTATAAGATTAATACAACAAAACCCTCAGACACGGACAAGCTCTTCTTAACGCCAACTCTCCTTTCTTTTATTTTTCTCTCCACTCTCTTTCATAATAAAAGTCCTCACAACAATATGCAACAGTACAAAATGGATACGGCTGAATTAACATTAATATTCAAATATAACATCAGTACATATTTTCCAACATAACCTCTGTAGTTCCTATTCAGGAACTCGAGCTGCGTCGACGAGACGCTTTGGGAACGCCCTCAGCGCGTTGGCTCTGAACAGTGTGTGAAATCAGCCAATGGTGGATTGGAATGTCACGCTGTGACATCACTGGCCAGGAAGTATAAATAGCACATGGCAAACACTGGCCAGACAGCATTCTGCCATTTCAGCGGGAAGCTCTGTGTGTGTGTTTGAAAAAAGCTCTGTGTGATTGAAAAGAGAAAAAAGACCTGTTTTTGTGTGGAAAAGAGAAAGAAAATTAGTTTGTTGCTGTGAGTAGACTAGTAAAAAGATTCAAAAGATAGTAAAACGTATCTTAGTAAATCTAAAAATAAAAGAAAAATACAAACATGTCAAAAGCACAACAGAAAACAAAAAAAAGGGGCGAAAGCACTTACAAGAGGTGTGCGAGTCCATGTGATCATTGCATTTTGCCTGATGACTCGCACACCCTCTGTGTGCTTTGTTTGGGAGCGGAGCACGCTGAAGCAGCCCTCCAGGAAACTGATAGAGAGGGCTGCAAGCAGTGTGAGAGGCTGCCGTTGCGTGTGCTTCGCTCCCGGAGAGCTCTTTTTGATGAAGAGGGAGCTTTCCACTGTGAATCTCGTGGATCCGGTCCAGCTCGTGCCGAGGCAGAGCGACGCCGGCATTCATGGGGTTCACAACTCGA
>JAUMHQ010000089.1:16163108-16175459 GCA_032361165.1 Enteromius paludinosus | reverse complement strand
GGATGGTACGGGCTGGCTGGAGAGCTGATGGCTGGCGGATGGCGAGGAATGGCTGGCGGATGAGCGGGAAGGATCGGTGGGCTGCTGAGAAGATGGCGGTGGCGTGGCAGTGTCCGGATCGTGGGAGGTGAAAGCTCTTTGGCGGCCGGAACAGCGGAGAGCAGAGGTGCGGAGCTGGCGTGGAGGAGATGGCTGACTTGTGGGATCTTTTCCTGGGCGGCGGTGTAACTAAAGAAGTGGCATCCGGAAGGTAAGTGTTCATGATGTTTAGGAGCTCAGTTTGGTTGGCTTTACGTGAGAACGGAATTTCGCTGCTGCAAGGGCTTGTTTCAGGGTGATGGTGGTCCGTTGCCGGGATAAGAGTGGGCGGAAGCATAAGAGGAAGCCAGGGATGTTGGTAGGGTCTGGCGGGTGGTGGAGAGCGAGAATGGCTCGCTTTGTTGGAGAGCCGGGAGGCCTAGTAGGCCTTCGACCTCTGCTGGCCGCCGAGAGCTCGAGTGAGGCTTGAGGCGGAGGGGCGGCTTGTTGGCTGGCCGTGAAAGCAGTTTGAGGCTTGGGAGGAGCAGGCTCCTCGCGGAGGTAGTCAGACGAGTCTGAGCTAGACATCTTGGTTTGTGTGGACATGCGTTCAAAGCGAGCTGCGGGAATGTAGAATCAGGGCGTAGTTATAGTAAGGGGAAGCAATTTGGATTGGAAGTGGTTGATTAGGGAACTGGCTGACAGCTGTGGGTAATTACTGCGTTCACGATCCTCTCGAAACCATGTTATTTGCAAAACATAAACTTAAAAAAGTGGAACTAAATTTCCAGGGCCCCAAGTGGGGGGAGGGCCCATGGGGAGTGAAATTTTATTTTCCTTTAAATATAATTTTAAGATCACAATACATGTTGTTAACTAATGTAAACTAATGTAAATGTATCAGTTGGTTGATGTATTAAATGGTGTCGTAGGTAGTTGTGAGCCTCGAGCTTACGGGGGCCCATGGCCACTGCTTGTGTGTGACTCCTCAGCATTTACAAATAATTTAATTCATGTATGGACTGAAGGAGAGTACAAATATTAGGGACCCATGAGTAAATAATAATGAATTATCAAATAATTCTGCAGAAATTACTTAGAACCTGAAACAGTATTATAAAGTGAAAACACAAGGAACCCATTAGTAATTAATAAATAATTATCAAATAATTCAGCAGGAGCTATTTAAAACCTGAAAAGTCAGCCTGTTCTAATGTGAACCAATCAGAAGGGTTAAAAGGGTTAGATGTTAACACAATGCAAACTACCCAAGAACTACCCAACACTAAACAACCAATAAGACAGTTTCATCCCAGTGTTTGGGTAATTAAATAAATGATTAAATAATTAATGAATATAACTAATTAACAAATCACAATTTTTATCCTACAGAACATGCACACAAGGCAATTATTTACCATACAGGCAAAAACATAAGAGATGAGAACCAGAAAGTCCAAACTTTACAGGAAGGCCAAAACTTATTTACCATAGGCTGATCTCCATTTCATCCAAAATGTCAGTTACGCCCTCCTGGTTCTCACCCCTCGTTGTGTACAATTATAGTAAGAGTCCTTTTGGGTGTGCAGCAAAAAAATGCATATTTCATTTCCATTATAGGCTAATAATATTAGTCAATGACTGTAACAAAGTTTCTACTGTAGCAGTACTTTTTTTACTGTTTTAATTTTGAAAACAAATAGGCTTGCTTATAACTTTACTGGAGGAATATTTTATTGGGGTTTCTGTACTTTTACTCGATTACTTGATTTGTGGGTCTCAACCTGATTACTATTATAGTGGCTATTTGCGTATAACTGTTCAGTAGTAGATATTTTATAGTTATTTTTCTTGAACCTTAACTAGTAAACAATTAATAATAGTTCTTCAGGAGGTATTACAGAATCCCTTAGATATTATTTAGCTAGCTGTTACTTAACACAATCGTAAAATTGTAGTACATCCTGATTAGTT
The DNA here is from genome assembly GCA_032361165.1 of Enteromius paludinosus. Taxonomy (NCBI): domain Eukaryota; kingdom Metazoa; phylum Chordata; class Actinopteri; order Cypriniformes; family Cyprinidae; genus Enteromius; species Enteromius paludinosus. The sequence goes on along the minus strand of JAUMHQ010000089.1, from coordinate 16,173,467 downwards.
CAAAGAACTTCTTTAGTAGTTAACAGTAGTGAGTTAAGTGTTAATGAATAATTACATTTTAGTTATGTCGAAATGTTACCAAATCCCAGGAATGACCTACATATAGATGCATGGATGGAACAATAAAACAAGTACTGAATTAATGCGTATTGTCCCTTGTACTGTTTGACCAGAGTTTGACCAGAATTACTAGATAAACTATAGCAATGTCATAACAATTTGCTAAATCCCATTGTTCTTTTAATAATTTTCTGAACTGTTGAGTTATGGATGTTTTTGGGTCATTTTGATTTAATTGGTCATATTAAAAGCTATTTCTCCTTTTCTCCTCATACACCTTCTGGGTGGGGCATAACGTTCAGGCTTGGGATGGTGAACAATTATTTTGTCTCAGAAAAACTAAAAAAAAAACATGACAATACCTTCGATAATATAGTTCAAAAATAAAAAGGTACATACTTATTTAAAGTTATGAAATCCAGTTCCTGCTTCCACTTGACAAGTAAGAGACATCTATGTATGTAAAAGAAAAGATTTTCAGCATTGCATAAGTTGTATACATCGTGCTATGCACTTAATAGAGAAAAATTTAGCAAACAGGGTCAGTAGGAAATACATAGACACATATAACATTCAAGATATAAAATTAATATAAAAGAATATGTATGTATGTATACGGTGTGTCAGTTTCATTATATCATCCTATATTCAGACTCATAATGGAGTCTATTGTCTTTAGTCAAGCCATGTCGCGCCACTAAAATCCAGTGGAGACAAGGTGTTAGTCTGAAAATGACTCTACCAGAAGTTTAAAACATTAGAACAATTAAACTAAGATGTTCATTTGTCCCAATAATTAATAAAAATGAAAATGACTCAAAATCCTTTCATCCCTTTCTTAAGAGAGCAATTACTCACACTCTTCAGCTATGAGGTGTGGACTGGGTGGAGATGGAGATGTAGTATAAATATCCCGTCTGCTGTGGAGACCAACGACAGTACGAGCGACGAGCTGGTTAAAGTAGGACTTACTGTTCACTTGCTGCAGCACTTCAAGTATTCGGTTCAGTTTCTCTTGAACAGACACGGACTAAAACCATGTAAGTAATCATCTCAGATATTGTTTGAAACGTATTATGAAATGCTATTCGAAAGCTGACATCTAGAATTCATAGGCCACCAAGAGTTGGTTAAAAACCTGGATTATTATTTTTAAAGACTTTCCTTTTCTGGTATGATTATATAGTTATATAGTTAAGAATTTTGGGAACATTGTTATGTTTTGAATAAACCAAACTTAAACGAAAATGGAGATCTGATTTATAAGAGAGTACTTATTAATGAATGATTAACCATCTACTGACCAATTACAGATGACACTCATGTCTCACATTTCCTTCATTTTTTCCCAGCATGCCTTTTGTGTACAATCCATACAAAAACCTCTGCACCGTTGGCCGTTTCCCAGCCGTTAAACTGCAGGAGGATGGATGCAGGAAATCAACATGCTACACACCGGTTTACAGCAACCCTTGTGTTAACCCATGCGCAAATCCTTGTGCCAAACTTGATGTAAACCCTTGTGTCAACCCTTGCTCTAAACCTTATGTAAACCCTTGGGTAAACCCTTGCAATATCCCTTATGCTTACCCATATGTTAACCCTTGTGTTAATCCATGTGTCAACCCTTGTGTTAACCCCATTGTCAACCCCTGTGTTAACCCGTGCGCTACTCCTTACCCTAATCCTTGCGGCTTTGTCAATCCATGCCGTGATTATGAGACAAAGGAAGTCGTTGTCAAGGAATTTGTGGAGGATTGTACAACCAAGAGAGTCTGTGGGGTCGAGGGTAAGGGATTTCTATTTTTTTTTTTTTATCCTTGTCCTGCAAAGCATGATGGGAATTATCCTTAATCGTAATAACTCATTGATACATATGATTGATAATTAATTACCTGTTTTCTGCTTTTTCATTTTCTCAGATGCTGTCCTCCGTGTGCATAAAGTTGACCTTCTCAAATGCAGGACTGGACAGAATCGTCAGGAGCATCACACACACTGTTTCCTTGATGATCGTCTCATCGTCCGCAGAGGGCAGTGTTTCAATATGTGGGTTGATCTGTGTCGTCCTTTCAATCCCAGTAGTGACAAGCTTCACCTGGAGCTCAAACTAGGTTAGTTTCTAATATGACCCATGACAACAGATGACATGCAGATAGAGTATGTAGAGGAGGAACATGTTAGGAGCTAAAGCATCATTTATACTATCATTGAAATCTCTTGTTCTTCTGTGTGTTTGACAGGTCACATCCCATCCATCCGGGACGGCACTTATGTGACCATTCCAATAGTGGAAGAATTCAAGAAAGACTGCTGGGGGGCAAAGATTGTGGAGCAAGGACAAAACCGAATCAAACTGTGTGTGCACTCTGTTCCAACTGCTTGTGCTGGACGATACCAGCTCAGTGTCGTGACACACTGTCCAGGAGGAAGATTCACTTTACCTTATGTTCCTGAAAATGACATCTACATGCTGTTCAACCCCTGGTGTAAAGGTAAAACCTAAATATGAAAATGTAATATGAAAATGTAATAGAATGAGTTAGGTGAGCACTATTAAAAGTTAATGAAACTTTATTAGTTTAAAGTTTAATGTTCTGTTTATCAGATGACTGTGTGTACCTGAGTGATGAAGCAGAGAGAGCTGAGTATGTGCTGAATGACATGGGCAAAATCTACTACGGAACTAAGCAGCAGATTGCCTGCAAAACATGGAACTTTGGTCAAGTAAGAGCCAAAATGTCATTAATGAATTACATAAGTTCAAGTTTAAGATCAGAGATAAAGTCACTGCTCCGGATTCTGGCCCTTCATATCTGAGATATCATTTTACAGAACAAGAGCATAAGATAGCATGAAGGTCTAACTTTCTTCTCTCTAATCTGTGATTCTTAGTTTGAGAAGGGAATCTTGTCGGCATGTATGTATGTGTTGGAAAAGAGCTGTACACCTTGCTCAGGATGGGGAAACCCCATTAACATTTCCAGAGTGCTGTCTGACATGGTGAGTCTCTTTTTTCATCTAATCAGCACCATGATTTCATTTTGAAAAACCAGACACAATGGTCTGATTTGTTCTCTTCTGAATGCAGTACTTGTATAATGTTTTCAATCATCTCTCCGTATCAGGTTATTTCCAACAAAGACTGTGGAGTGCTGCTGGGTAACTGGTCAAACTGCTATGGAGATGGAACTGCTCCGACATCTTGGTGCAGCAGCAGTGCCATCCTGAAACAGTACCACAAATGTGGAGGAATACCTGTCAAATATGGACAGAGCTTGGCCTTTGCTGGAGTCACCAACACACGTAAGAGTCCCTGCAGACTGGACGAGGAGAAAATGTTTTATGATTGCAGATGTAATGCACTTTTCTTCTTCTTTTTCTCACAGTGTTGAGGTGTTTGGGAATTCCTGCTCGTCCAGTTTCAAACTTCTGTTCTGCTCATGACACTGATGTTTGTTTGACATCTGATGTCTATTTGGATGAGAAGTTCCAGCTGATTGATCACATGAACCGTGATTCAATCTGGTAAGTCTCATTACCATTTGTGATGTCCTACATATTTCTTCTGAATATGCAAGTGTTTCCATTTCTTTTATCTTCTCTACAATGTAGGAACTACCACGTGTGGAATGAGGCCTGGATGGCTCGTTCAGACCTGCCATCTGGTTTCGGAGGTTGGCAGGTGGTTGATTCCACTCCTCAACTGACCAGCCAGGGTTACTTCCGCTGTGGTCCCACCTCTGTTGCTGCGATCCGCACAGGACAGACCTTCCTGAAGCATGATGTGCCCTTCCTTTTTGCTGAAGTACGTTAATTCCATTAATTTACTTTCTGTCATTCAGTTAACATATAAAGACTTCTTATTCCTGTTTGTCTCTTTGTGTTTTAGGTGAATAATGATAAAGTTTACTGGCAGAGGAAATGTGATGGTACATTTGGTGTTGTCCACATTGAGAAGGATGTAGTAGGTCACTGCATCAGCACCAAGGCTGTTGGTTCAGATCAACGTGTGGATATCACAAACCTCTACAAACACCCACTCGGTAAGAACCACATGCATTTCTATCTATTGCAGCACTCAACACTTTGAAATATAGTGCTTATACTAGTGTTGAAGGCTGGCATTTCTCCTGTGGTTCATCCCAGTGTTAATTGTACTCTTTCTTCCATTGATCAGGTTCTTCTGAGAAGTGCACTGCTTTGGAAACAGCTGTTCGTCATGGCTTGAGAAAATGCACATACCCACTGCCCTGTGCTGAGGATGTTGTCTGTGAAGTCAATCTGAAAGGGGATGGACCATGTGTGGGCAAAGATGCTGTGCTTTGCATCAATCTGAAAAACAAGTGCAGCTCACCTCGTAGCGTCACCCTCTACAGCCAGGCTGCAGCCATGTACTACACTGGAGTCAGGAAGACCTTCCTGAAGAAAGATCACACATGCATTGAGCTCAAGCCTTCTGAATGTAAGATATTATCTGTCTGAAATCAAAAGAGTTGATATACATGAGACTACACAGTTGGTACAATATAGTATATGGGTAAAGGGACTTGAGTATTCATTCAATATTTGTCACTTTTCCCCACAATAGGCAGACCCATGGAATGGACCCTGAGTTATGACGAGTATAAGGAACACCTGGTGGATCACGCCTCACTGATGCTCAACCTCTTTGGACACGTGGCTCAGACTAAGCAGGTTCTGGCCACCCAGTACAACTTCAGACTGCGCACACCAGATCTAGTTATTGCTGTGAGTTGTGGTTCAACTGATAAATGTTTTGATTGTTTAAAATAATTTAGTGCTAAATTGTCTTGTATGTGGTTCTTCTCAGCCTGTATGTGATGCTGTCTTGGGTCAAGAAGTGCCAGTCAAAATCACTTTCCAGAATCCACTGCCTTGTGTCCTGAAGAACACTGTATTCCGCTTTGTGGGACTTGGACTGCAGCATGCCAGAGTTGTCAATTATGGGTAAAATTTATTTAATAAATGTTTTCATTAAATAGTAAATGTTGCATTATTATGTTGGATTTTCACAGTGATTATTTAATCAAAAAAAGTAAAATGTAATCGCAGTAGTATTAAATAAACTGTCTTTCTTTCTTTCACAGTGACATTGCAGGGCATGCCACAGTGTGCCTGACAGAGAAGTTTATTCCCAAGTGTCATGGCCCACAAAAAATTCTGGCATCATTCGATTGTCCTCAGCTCACTCAGGTGCATGGATTCAGCAACATTGTTGTCAAACAGCACTGTTAAATCAAACAAATAACTAAAACAGAGGAAACGTCATGGCTCCATTGAATAGAAAGTACTCACAATTTAATTGATTTCCAAAGATAACAACTTTTAGTTTCTCTTAACCTACAAGCTGTAAACTTTAGACTTCTTATTGCACATTTAGATGTAGGACAAGTGCACTTATGCTTTATGCAAGACACTGCTGTCTTGTTATCTTTGTGTAGATTTTTTGGGAATGGGAATTTATGAGTTTGGGAGATTACAAATGTCCTACTGAATCAGTCATCAATTTTTCCTCATTTGGATACTCAACTAATTGTTTCATGGTGTTGGTTACTCTGTCCTTTGTACCTTCAGCTTCAAATAAAATATTTCCAGCATACTAACCTTCTTTGTTATGTGTAATTGATCAGGATATAAACAAGGCTTCCTCTTGTCATTTAAAATGTATACATTCATGATACATACTTTCCAGAACCCTGGATATATGTGAATATAAAATTCTATTGATAAAAACTATTTATTCCCTTAAAACATTAATATAGGTTATTGCTTTGCTGGTTTTAAAATATGACATACAACATTTCAAGACAAATTAACAATCTGAAAGATTAACAGTATGTACTTCAAGTCAGCTTAATTTCTCTTTAAAAAAGTGTGACCCAAATGGCCCATATAATTAGCTCATTAGGTCAGCATTGGGTTAATTGGGTGTATCATGGGCTCTCCATTGGAGAAATCTTATCCGGTCTTGAGGTTACACTATCATTTGCAAACGTCACTTTAGTAGATTTAGGCAGGGTCAATCATCTGCGAACATATACATCAAAGTCAAAGACCGCAAGAATAATCCAATACATAGCAGGATCAGAGGACGGAGACGGCCTCCAGGGTGGAGCTGACGGTGGAGAATCCTACCGGGGCGGATCAGATGGCGGAGACGCCCTCCAGGGCAGCGCATGTGGCCAGACTGCACAGAAGAGCATGAATATGTTAGTGGTGGCCTCTAAGGCCAAGTTCATACCTGCGTCCGGTTCAGGGTGACTGGTCCCTGTGGCCAGGGCAGGTCCGGTTGAGAGTTCGATGACTCCTGGGCCTGTTTCAGGGCAGAGTGAAAAAAAAAAATAAAAATATTCGGCAAATCAGGATAACTGACGGCCTCTGGCAGATCGGGCAATGGCAAAACAAGTTAACAAATGGGTTCTGGGGAACACACACTAAGGATCGCAACCCCCATTACAGGAAGCATATTAAAAGTCTCTAAGGTGGGCTTTGCGGTAACCCTGATCACGCCTGCTGCTTTTACAGTCATTAACGGGAGGTCCATTAAACTAGACATTAACCTCACTTGCCTTGAGGAAGCCTTCTTGGCTGAGGGTTGATGCAGTGACTTGGCAGCCTTTTTGAGTAGTGCAGTGACTCGAGCAGGGTAGCCATCTTGTGCTGTGAAGTGGGTATCGCGGTAGTCTCGTGCAGTGGCTGTAGCGTGACAATCGCTGCGCGGCAATTACAGAGCCCACCGCTGCGATCACGAACGTCCTCTTAAACCTCCCCTATGGTTAAGAATGACCCATATAACAAAAGCACAGAGTCTATAAGCTCAACCAGAGTCCAATTAGAGTTTTCCTCAGGTAGAGAGTAGAGAATATCTTGATCATCGGTGAACATAAACATCAAAGGCAAAGACAGCAAGAATAATCCAATACGTAGCGGGGGGAGTCAAGTGTTCAGCGAACGGTATCCAGTAGGGTGAGAACGAGAGTCCGAGGGCAGACAGAGTCGAAAACCAGGAACACAGGGAAACATGGAGAAAACACAAGGAACACTTTTATTTAAGAATTAACAGATTCAAACAGGGGACCTTTATACACATGATAATAAGGCTGGGGGAGGGGGAACAGATGAGTAGTCATCGCGACAGACAAGGTGGGTGGAGACACGAGTTCATAATAAAAGTCTTGGACACAGAGCAGAGGAACAGACAAACAGTACATACAGTCCGGGCTGGAGTGCCCTCTGGCAGAGCCCGATGGCATGTCCAACTGGCATTGTGGCAGTATGTAGTGTATCCATAATAAACAGTGTAGCACTTGTTAAGTATTTTTGGCTAAGGCCTTTCTCTCGAGTCTGTTGGAAGTTTATTTTTTGTGAGACTTCAGGAGATATTGAAATATCAAAGGTTCTCTGGCCTTCGATTTCACATTATATGAAGACTTGAGACAAAATTGAGACATTTTATGCTGACATGACCTCTCTCTAGAGAAAATTAAAGATGGAGGAAGCGCATATTTTAGTCATGCCGCACCATCCTATTTTATATAATACATCTTTAAAAGATGAACACCTCCTACAAATTAAATTAGGCATGAATGACTGGTTTTTAACCTTTTCCAGAGGACTCATCAGTGCTAGGGAGAACTCCACCAAAGTCTCCCCATCCTGCTGTCTCCTGGAATAGAATGATTCTTGAAGTGCAACACAAGATTTCGTACAGCCGTATAGTTCACGTAATACCTGAATAATCTAATTTGGATCCTCCCTCTCGTTCCTAGACCGATAGCGAATTTTCTCCCTCGCCTCTCCCTCAAGGTGATCAAACAGAAAGCATGCTCGATCCGCCATAGACAGATGACGAAGGCGCATACAAGCCTGGGCCTCTTCCACCCACTCGTTGATACGGATACCATCCGCTAAACTTTGGGCACGGTACACCAGTACCAGCGAGTGGGGGATCTGCAACCACAGGAATAGAAATATTAGAAGGACCTGGCTGTGGAACATGAATGTGGTCCTGCCACAGCCTCTCATTATCAGCTTTTAATTGTGCTACCAAATCCCTCAACTCCAGGAAAAAAAAATATTAAACCACTTGATTTAAATTAAAACACACACAGGTTCGAGTCCCTCAAAGAAGAAGTAGGCAAGAGACGTGAGTCATGAATACAAAAGTTAATATTTTATTGATGCAATGACTTTAAAACTCTCACTAAGAGAAAAAGGAACCAGGAGCCTCAAAAAAACTCAAAAGAAACAAACATTACCACAAGAAAGCTAAGGTTCAATACTGGAGCTTTTGCGTGGTCTATACCGGAACACACTTCCACACACACTACCATGCACTATGATTACACTATCAACCACTCCAAGTGTAGCACAGCACACAATCGAGAAGAACCACCACCACAAGAGGAAGCTTCTGTAATAAACCATGAAATATTACAATAAGTAAATGATACAACACTTTAGGCTGCAACTCTTAACATCAAGAGCAGGTGAGACAAGGTACTGTAGCAGCAATATTCACAAAGACATAAAGAAGTCAAAAAATAAGTTTGGTTAAATAAAAAGAAACAAAATAAAGAAAATAAACTTCAGTTTACTAACATTACGCCAGGAACACCTGGTAATCTGAAATCAAATCAAGAAAATATAAGACAAATTAAACAAACAAAAGAACAAAACATACAACTAGACATGCACTTAAAGCAGGGCACTTCAATATCACAGCACAGAATAAGCAGTCCCCAAATCAGTGGAGAAACGGCAGTGTCTTTAACGCTATACAACGCAGCAGCAGTAATGTCGGTCAAGTTCAACAGCAGTGTCTTCAAAGCATACAGCAGCAGCATAAACAGCGCCAAAACTAACGCTCATCAATTGGTTTATGGAACGAGAGGGATTTTCCTATTGTAGATACATGACAAAACATTAATACAACAGCACATTTGACTTAGTTAAAAAAAACTATGGTTAAAACACTTACCGTTCAAATATCACGTAACTAAAACACATAAGAGGGTACAGGGTTCATCAAAGCCATATCTCACCGTAGCATACGAGGGTACAGGAATACCTAATCAATTTGTAAATAAAAATGTTAGCTAAAGGTTATAGTCAAACCCAACAGATAAATTAACACCCAACGGCATGTTAACAGCCAGGGAACCGGAAAGCACGCTACTGCATATTACACAGTAAAATCCACAGTGTTAAATCAACACTGCTCAGAGTGTATTTGGTCCCACTCCAAATAGTGTTAGAGTAACACTGAAGCAGTGTTAAAGTTAATGAGGTAATTAAGAGATTGATTGAGTGATGAACGATCATTATTGACGACACCTGATGTTAACAAACAGAATCCTCAAAGAAGAATATCACTAATTTTAAGTCACCATTTTAGTGGTCAGTGTTTCCTTTAGTTGAGCCTTTGACTTTTTAACATTAGTTGTTTTTTGTCTGCTGTAACTGAGTTATAACAGACAGACATTTGCGCAGAATAAAATCATCAGATGATGGTGATTACGTTCAGATATAATCATTAGAATAACTGGATCACTGGAGAGACATTGTTCGTTTTAATTTCTACATCTCTGTGTTTCCACATTGAATAAGAGGTTTTTTTACAAATTCTGGAAGGATTTCTTACATGTTGTTTTGATTGGGAAAAAAAAAGTTTTGTTTCTAAGCAGACAGAGAGATCAAGAATCAGCGTATGAATCTCAACAACGTTGACAAACTGTATAAATAAAAAAAGGAAGTTACAGAGACAATTCTCATAATTTATTCATGCTGCAATGCATGATGGGAGCCATGGATGACTTTTATTGGCTACAATTGTATTTTTTGATGGTCACCATCGTTGAGATTCATACGCTGATTCTTGATGTCTCTGTCTGCTTCAAAAACTGTTTTGTTTTTTTTAATCTTAACGTGTAAGAAATTCTTCCAAAATTTGTAGGATGCACAGGATGGAATTATAAAAATGTTGTAATCAATAAATGAAGTTCGCATTCCTCAGTGATTCAGTTGAAATAATGATTACTTCTGAACGTAATCACCATCATCTAATGACTTTTGTTCTGTGCAAAAGTCTTCTGTTATAACTCAGTTACAGCAGACAAAAATCAACTAATGTTAAAAAGTCAAAGGCCCAACTAAAGTAAACACTGAACACTAAAATGGTGACTTAAAATTAGTGATTTTCTTCTTTGAGGATTCTGTTTGTTAACATCAGGTGTCTTCAATAATGATCAATCATCACTCAATCAATCTCTTAAT